>UXGD01001725.1:0-31857 GCA_900474315.1 Torymus auratus
GTTTACAACGGGTTTTGTGAGGTAAAAATGTATCATAATTTACAGCAACTGGTGCATATTGTATACAATTTGGTTACAAGCTCTAGTTACTAAACTTCATCAAATTTAATCAAGCAATCCCCAAAATTTCAAGTATTGTTAATAAAACTTCCGCGCTCGAAAATTTTTGCATTCGGCTCCGGAAAAATTCTCCACCGTGCAGTACTTTGTCCAGTTTGCGCACTTGTACTTTGCCACTCCAAAACCCCACGATAAAACGTCGCGGCGAACAGGCCTAAGTGGCAATTAACATTTTTTTCAAAGACCTTCCATTACGCTCTGAACGCACGCAGAAGTATACGTACGCACATACATGCACACACACACACACGTGCACACGTGGAAATCAATATTTAAGGCGAGCGCGCGCGCAAGCTATATACGCGGCGAGCCGGCGCCGTGTGCCGCGCGAGGATCTCGTTTCTCGATAATTATCGACTCCGATTTTTTTATTTAGCTAAGTGCGCCTACCAAGTTGACGAATAGGTATATATGTGTTTGTGAGAACGGTTTTTCTATTGTTTATAAAGTGAAAAAGATAATTTTAGAAGTTGAATGAGGCAAGTGTTAGCAACAGAAGGTTATTGTCTAATGAAAGTGTCTAGTATAAGCACGATTACAACATCGATTAAACTTAATAAGTCTTAAAGAATTTATGACTGTGTCTGGGTTCCAGAATCTAATAATATTTGCAATTGACAGCATAAAGTATCAACAAAAAATTATGTGAACACTTAAAATAACTTGAATTGATTTTTTCGTTAAAAGGACAGTTTATATTACATTAACAAAGGAATAGCCTTGATACGTATATTTATTTCACGCGATAGGTGACACATCAAAACAGTCCAAATTTTATTTAACATACATATTACTTCTTTAAAACGTAGTGGACAATATAAAGATCTAATTTTTATTAAATACTTTAATTGCAAGCTAAATAAAGATAAGCTTACAATAATCATAAAGTACACTTCGCCTTCTCCATTATTTTGTTCACCTGATCGACACAATTTTGTTTTTAAAAACAGGAGCGTTCCCCTAACCTATCATGCCCAAATATAAACAATGACGAATCCTTATCGTAATTCCTTTCGACAGATATGGCACTATCCGAAATCCGAACGAAAAAGACATTCCAGGCTCCGATTTTCTCTTTCATCCGTTCAGCGGAATATTTCGGAGAAAAAAGCAGACACCCGCACGTGCCGCAAATGAAATTTGCCCGCCTCTTTTCGCGGAATCTCCCTCCTCTTCATCTCGTGCTACATTATATACTCGTACACACTACACAGGCATACCCACGTACACAGAATCACACTTGGCAACAATAAAGGGCCGAACTCACCGTCTGTGCGCGATATCTCGAAAAGCCTCTCTTTCTCGTCCTCGTCGTCGTGTATTTTTCGCCTTTGCCGCCCTCCTCTCTCTTCCGCGCGCACTCTTTTACTACGATCTTCTCTCACTTCTCGCACCAAGGACCATGAGACACACACAACACACACTGGTGTCCTTTCTCCGATTCGTCAGCAGTACATATACATATATACGTCATATACGTCTCCTGAAGAAAAGTCGGTGCGTATATATACCTATACGATGCTCTTAACAAAGTTACGGGCAGAAGATTTCTCGTGCCGTCGTCTTCGTTTTTGTCTGTCGCGGGGCGCAGAGCAGCTTAAAGCCTTCTCGACGCGTGCCTCGTCGTGCCTCGACTGGCGCGGGTTGGGAGTTGGACAGGCCGCCGCCGCAGCCGCTGCTACTACGCGCGCGCGCGATCGTTCCTTCTCCTCTCTCTCTCTCTCTTTCTCGCTTCTACGCCAACCAAGCCGCCGTGCCGCTGCCGGTGTGCGCGAGCCCGCCCGCGATGTGTGCGTGTATATATGTATGTACGTAAGTGTATATAGATATACACGCGATGATGCTTTGCGCGAATGAGGCGCGTGAGAGGTTAGGTTAGCTCGCCGGTCGACATCATACACGCCGCGCGCGCACAGCACACTTCCCCTCTTGCGCTCTTAATACGGGTCTACGTGTGGGTGAATCGGTGTGCGTGCGGGTGTGCGAATAATTCATGTATTACCAGGCGTATTGTTATGGTTTTTAGGGTTGAGCTTGTAGTTTTTCTGGAGCAAGAACGGACGTGGAAAAGTGACTTAACCTAACTTTCGAGTCGAGTGTAGGCGAGTATACAATGCTTAGTGATATGTAATACGTACTTGATGGCAGTGGCAGAAAAGGGCGGCAACAGTCTGGTGTGCGGTCGGCCGTGTGCTGGCTGCTAAAACAAAGAAACTACGCTTTCTCCTGCGTTCTCACTCCTTTCTATTACCATCTTCAAACATCCTCTTCCGGTGAATTTTCGCACCTGATGACCTTCGGCGAAAGAGTGGCGAAAAGCCGGCTCAGTATTTGGCGAGTGTGCAGCGCTCTCTCTCTTGCTCTCGCAAACGTCTCTTGTCTCTTTGTCTGCTCCGCCGGCGACGCAGGCAAACATATTATATATATATATATGGATATGCACGTCGTGATGCGCGCGCATACGCGACGACGAAGGACGAAGGAGAGGAAGAGATAGAGCGCAAGAGCGAAAGAGACGGATAGATTAACGGGGGTTCGTCGATCGTGAAACGTGGAGAGCGCTGCAGAGTATAGACTCTGGCGCGGGCTTTCTTTGTTCGTTGCGGATGGAAGCTCTTCATGATATATAGATATAGATATATATACTGATGGAAGATGTTTTTTCTCAGCACGGATAAGCTCGATTTTTGGATTATGGAGCAGGTACTTGCAATGCGAGTGCCCGAAATGTAATTGCGAGTGCGTGCGTGTTCAATTACCTGTGATAAAACTATGTTCTCTTGTTCGAAAAATTTTATAAGCTTTTTCCTTACACGATCTTATGCTTTTTGCCAGAAAAAATTCCAATTTTCGTTATTGACAAAAATTTTGCTGAAATTTAAATTCAAACTACGCATTATATGATGTAAAATAAATAATTCTAATACACTTACCAACACTTGGAACTATTATTTCACTAACAAAGTTAATTTACCTTCCGGCCAGGTTAAAATATTGATCTATTTAGCTGTGTCACTTAGCGAGTTCAATGTGTAATGAAATTATTTGAATACACTAAAATCGTTTATAATCCAATTCCATTATCGGCTTCCCGAATTAAATTCGATACTTCAAGTATTGTCAAATTCGTTTTCTGCATTAATTATAGTTAGACGTTATTCATTTAGGAGCTATTGATTTTCAAAGTTCCTAAATTATTGCAGTTATTGTTGGCACGTTCATTGGACACGTAAATTTCGTTAATTGAAGAACTTGAAATTTCCGCTTAACAACAGCGATGATTGATATGCTTAAAATGACTATTTCTACTTAAAATTTGTACTTCTGGCAAATGAACAAATTTCATATACCTTCTACTTAACAAAACCAAACGTTTCAATAGAAAAAAGTCGCTTAGTAATTCTAATTGTCTAAAAACAAACGATTCGATTAGTCTACTCTAATCGTTGCTCCGCTCAGCCTTTGAAGGCAAAGTAGATAAAGACAGAACTCAGTGCGACAGACCTCCGCACGCAACGGGCAGTCGGCCATACCACTATTGCAGTCGTCCCGGCGACGGCAGCGTCATCCATTTCCGTGTCGCTGTCAACAGTAGTAGGTACAAAGCTGCACAGTGTAGCGCGCATACTCAGAGGGGCGAAACTAAGTCTCACATGCGCTTATCAATCATGTATGTTTTGCAGCAAGTGAAAGGTTTTTTTTTGCGTGCGCGCGCGCGCGAAGCCATTGGCTATAAGTAAAATCGCGCGGCAATCAAGACGACAATTTACCATTGTTATGACATTTCCACTAATGGTGAAATTACTTGTTTTCGTTTAATTCTAAATTCGATAAACCTATTAGTATATGGTTTTATTCATTTATGATTTTGAAAAATTGCGTATGTGAATTGAATAAGAATTAACGTCGATGCAGCGTTGCTAAAATTTTCTTTCTTTTTTTTTGCTTCTATAGTTTGGCTCGCGCGTTCGTCTCTGTCTCCCCGCCAGGGTCGTGCGAAAACCACAGCCACCCCTCGCGGTGAAAGCGAAGCGCAGGCGCGTGGAAAGCCGCGCGAGCTTGTAGAGTTGTAGGCCACTTTTGCAATGGCGTGTTGAAAGCCACTATATGAACGCGACAGGACATCAAATTCGTTATACTGCAATTAAAATGGAAAATTCAAAATGTGACCAAGCGACTTTTAAAAATATATGGATATTTCGGATATCTGAAATTATTGTAAACGTTTTTCTTTATTGGGAAAAAACAGATTATCCCTTGAGAAATATCGACAGAGAACTTAATTAATTACATTAAAAATTATTTATATTAGATAACTGTATTTTGTTGTTTTTTTTATGAATAAAATATCATTAATAACGTTGAATAAATACGATTTAACATGCCATAGCGATCAAAATAAAGTTATTTTATTTTTAAATAATGGGTACAGCTCGCTCGCGCGGCGTTGGAGGAAGATCCTTAGGAATACTCGTGGATGATAAATCGACTGACGTGACGGGATAGCAAGGACCGAGAGAGCTTGATGTTTCGCGGTACGAGACGAAGAATAATTTGAATTTTCCCCCTTTTTGACTGCGACTTTTACCAGCTCGCAACGAATTTTGGCACTTGTCCATCTGACTGCAGCATCTGTATTCCTATAGTGTTAAACGAATGTAAACTTGATAATAAAAAGTGTGATTACATACATCTGTAAATATTTGCTTTTTATTGAGTTATATTATTCGATTATTCGATAATAAAAGACAGACTGACAAACAATCAATTTTACTCTAAGGATCTAAGATGTGTTTAGACATGAATTGAAAAATAAAATTGTAAATAATGATGAGAAAATGTATAAAAATTTGGCCATTTGCATGGTCTAAAATTATTTAAAATTTTCCAATATTCAAGAAAAAACTTAAACCATTATTGCGCGGGTCGTGTATTTGCGTAGTAGCGCTTCGAATTCTAATTAAATCTAATATTTGTTGTGCACGTATTTACTGTACCTTATACTACTATCGACTGTACCTTCCATTCCATGCAAGATCCCGCGGCGTCGCTCTCTATATCTGTCGCGAGTCCCGACGAGGAACAGATCGCTCCGGCTCTGTTATTGTGTTTGCGTGTGGTGCGTCGGTTGCGAGTTATTTATACGATTCAACTTTTTTCTTTTTTATTGTGTTTGTGAGTATTGTAAATATACGATATATCGATCAAGTTATAGTCATGTCGTGTTGTCACCTTTAACCTTCTACGTTTGATAAAGAAAACTATCCCTTTTCACACTTCACTACACGTTATAATAAAGAACAACTATATAAAAAGACGTGGTAAAAATTTTTTTCAGATTGACGTTATTATAAAATTTTTTTTTGAAAACTCTTCTTCCAACGTGATATCGAAATTAAAAAGATATTGCAGATTATTGTTATTTTGTGGGTGTCATGTCTCAAATTATATAATTTTGGAGATTAGGGGTCGCTTGCAGAGTTGGTTATAGACGTTTCTTTTATAAAAACGTTTTAGAGTAAAAAACTGGGTCAAAAACTTTTTTAATAGTTTTAAATTTTTCTTGCATTACCTCATTACTATCATTTTTCTTTACCTCCTGTGAGGCATGTAACCTTTACAGTTATATGTCTTTTGACATATGTCTACTACCCAATTTTTATCATTCTCTAATTGCTCTTCTGCAATTTTTCTTCTGTCATCTAAGGAAAACACTGACAATCGCTGATTAGCTTCGACGATCGTTCCACCACTTATCCAAGGACTCTTCCAGTAGCGTCATCAGCATTCTTCTTTCTATGTTATTGTAACACAATTGGTTTCGGTAGGTTTGATATACAAAATAAACTATTTTATATTACATGGAATTACGAAAACGACCGAATATTTTTAGACTCCTTCTCTCATACATTAAACATGATACTATGCGAACTGTAGCAATTCTAATTGACATTCAGCCTTTCCTTTATGCTTCATTCAAATTAGAAATTTCGCGCAGACTCAAAAGCACTATTTCAACCAACAACTTTACTACCGATGATCATTATAGGTGTACGCCTATTCTTTCATTATCTCGTCGAAGGCTTTCTTTCAAATCTCCCCTCTCATTCAGCCCAACAACAGCCGTATGCTTACGTATATACTCATTCAATTCTAAAACGATAGCGCGTTCGCTAATTCTCGCCGGCGCGCGTTGCGTAAAAAGCCGAAGCTTACGAAACTGCGCTTGCCCTCTCTCTCCCTCCCCATTAACCGTATATCTCTGTGCAAAATCTCCTTTGTGAAACGAGAGAGAAAAAAGAAGGTATAAAGGCTCCCCTCCCACTTTCCAGGGACTTTGAAATCGCTTTATAGAGTATATAGGCGCGCGAATTTGTTGCCGAGAGAAAGGAGGGAGAAAGTATATCTAACGGGGACCACGCGCTGCTAACGCCACCCAAAGAGGCGTTGTTTCGCGACGAGCACGGACGGAAATATATATATAAGCAAAGAGAGACAGAGAGAGAATTTTTCGAGAAGGTATTCGGAGCACGTGTTGTTCGAGTGAGGTTTATGATTTGTAAATGAAGTAAACGATTTCTTTTACTTAAAAAGTAGTATGAAAATATATAAACATGAATAAAATAGTTTAATGCCAATAGTTTATAATTACGTTAAATCTATGTTGATAATCCGAAATATACGTATAATAATTTTTTCTGATTAGTAATGGATCTACAAATATGGATTGGTTTCAACTCAATATAAGTTTATGATTATAACGCTCGATTGGATTGGATGAAGCTTATGTCTAATTAAAGTTCAGCAGAATAAAATTTATTATTATTTTTTTTTTTTTTTTTAATTGAGGATTGAACGGATTACTATTAAAATGAAAATTATGAAATTTTTAATTTTAAAAGATATAGGGAAGGATCAAGCTGTAGTAATCTGGGATTTGAAACGTACCATAGGCTTTATCGGATTGCAATTTCAATAACTTATAACACTGAGCTCTTGTGCTTGTAAATATTGGGATTTGACATCCATCCAAGATGGCACAGGTTAGCCAGCGCTTAATCTGTATATTAGGCTCCAAATAGGGTTAATGGCTAACCTGCGCCATCTTGTCTTGCTATATATAGATATACTTTAGCATGTATTTTAGTTAGCTGTATATATACGAATGTCAAATCCCAATAGACAATTCTATGTGAAGTCTCAAGCAACTGCACCTAGCAGAAATAGGTTAAATAAAAATTCTTTGAGAGTGCAAATGCAAAAGAGTATAGTATCTAACTATTATACATGCTTACTAACGTTTAACTTCTTTTCCTTTTTAATGTTTTTTAGTTTTTCATTTTCAGAGATTTTTCGGTAATTTATTATTCTATGACTTGTTTTTCGATTAATCGATTACAGCGGTTCGTTACAAGTTAGATTAGGATAATATAGTAGGTATAATGCTATAATGAAGAAATGAATAATTTTTCTATTACGTATGTAATGTGCATATAGTTTAAATTTATATCGTGCTTTTTATCGATTTTATAAAATGATTCTTTGGTCTAAATGCATAAACTTAAAAATTTGAAATTTCTTACATAAACACAATTAAAACTGAAACCAAGAAAAGTCTTTAAAAAACAGTTCTGAATATATCGAGAAAAGAGAAGATGCCAATCCTACTGGAGGTAAAATAAATTATAGAGGGAATACCATAAACAATTGGGATTTTATTATACGTCGCGAGGGTAGACGAAGAAAAAATTCAATAGCTTTCTTCATTAATCGACTGATGAGTCTGTAATTGTTATCTGCAACTGCGCGTTTCTCGTTTCAAATAAGTTCCGACTCTGAAGTCTCATTAACGGAAAGAAACATGAGTGAGGATTATCTTTTAAATCTTTTTAAATTTCTTATTAAACTTTTATCAGAGAATATTTATTGTTGTTAAGATGTTTAATTTCGGTAATGATAATTTTGATAATTTTTTGATAATTTTAATGTTAATTAAACAATGTGAACATTTGTCGGTAAACAGAAATCAAAGTTAAAGTTAAAGTTAAAGTTAATTTGGAAAATGTTGGATTTGTCTAATGTTAATGCATATATGTATACACATGCACGCACACATATGCAACTCGCTCAATGCCGAGTGGATTTTAATCGGATAATAACTTAATTTTGCATGACAGTTCTGGGACGGCACTAATAATAGTTTTCTCGCCTGCAAGCGCCAATAATTAAATTTGCAGCACTTATACGTCAGCTAATTACAGTTGTTTTTCTTTTATCGTTAATTTGGTTAGTTCCGCCGGGGTTCTGTTTTCAATGATATTATAATAAGAGATATATTTTATGTAAAAATTACTTATAAAGAAAGAATTGCCAAATGCTATTAGTAAATTGTTAAATTACATTTACAAAATTTGTAAAACATATCCCAACTTTATTGGTAAAAATTATAACTGAAATGTTTTCGATCAAATAGTAAACATATTCTTTTTTCGTTTGAAAATAAGTAGTTGGTATTAATTCATAGCTCGAAAATTCACGAATTTATTATTGTTGTTATCAACTACAAATAAATTGTATATGATACTTATTACATGTAGGTCTACAAGCTGAACATTAACCTGAAAAAATTTTTTATTTGATTTAATAATTGCACAACGCAGTGAAAGACTGAAAAGTTGCTTTTTCTTTCAACATCGAAAATTGGAATTAAAGCTTTTTCATTGTCGCAATATAACACCAACTCTGTGTTTTCTGAAAGCACCGACGCCACGTAATTATTACCCATCATAAAGAGTTTTATTCAATGTTCGCGCGCTTATATTAGCGCCTCATTAAAATGTCCCATAAAACTCATCTAATAATAATTTAGAGTGAAAAATGTGCATCGTGTATGCTTCATATTTCAGTTTTTGTTTAAACAGGCTTTCATTCTTTATATTTATTATTAAACAGGTTGGTATTGAATAATAAATAAAGTTACTTTGAATATCATCGAGTTTCAAAAGCGGCAAAAATTAAAATGACATATATACGGTTGCAAGTTTGAGAGCTAACGATTATCTTTTTCAATTTATCGAAATCTTCCAATTCTTCAGATACTTGATAACCATATTATGACTAATTTTGCCAGTTTATTATATTTGTATAGACAGTAGTCATTAGTTCACTTAGACCATAAAAGGTCTCTTATCTAATTGGCTTCTTCGATCAGAGAGCAAGTCTTTCTTTATATTACATTGACTTGAGCAATTGGGATCCTTAGATGGCTGGCATTCAGATTCACTTTCTTGTAGAATTTTCCCAGTATCTTAACATTACACTTTCATTTATCGTTATAAGTAGCCTTTTGCTTCCTCATGCAGCTTTCTTTCTGTCAGTTTAAGAGAATTTTTTTTGGATCTTCTAGATGATGGTATTTCCGGAAATTTTTTGAATATTTTCAATTAAAAACGTTACTGTATTTATGCTGTCGGCTATAATAATGATAATAATGACGATAATGAGAATAGTAATAATACCACGATACCTTTCATGAATGGCATATGGCTAATGAAAATATGTTATTTTATATCAAATAATTGAGGTGCCAAAATTGTATTATATAGTTTATTTCGTCGGAATTTATTTTCAATATATAATATGATTTAAAATTTAAATTTAAAAACTGATCACTTTATAGTTGTATATTTAAAAGATTCAATATATCAATTTGGAATATTTAAAATAAAAATATTATTATGTTAATCCATTTTTAACGAAAAGAACTCCATTTGTGTTTGCACATTAATTCAGGTAAATAAGCGCATTAGTGCGTGCATTAAAAACATGACTCGCCATAATTTACTTTGCTTATACTTGAAAAATAAAACAAAAGCCCAGGCAAGAGTAACGTGGTCTAATCGTTTCATCCCAGAAATGAATGCGCGTCAGAATAATGAATTCGGTCGCTAGCTATTTGAGGAAAAATATTCGATAAAATTGAGATGTACGCGATATGGAGAGAAATAATTAATGAGAGAAATATAATCACAAGACGGAACTATAATGAAAACAGGCTCCCGAGGAGAATGCTAAATGGAAGGGAAATAAAGAAAAACAGGAGAAAATTTAATGGAGGAAAATGAAAGGAGGGAAAGATAAAGGCGAAATTAACGCGAATTAGTGTAACGAGAAAAGAGCTGATTATGAAAGGCTTGCAGCAAGTAATTAAATGAATGGTGAAATAATGCGAATTTTGCAGTATGCTTTCGTAATGAACAATACATTTTTTATAAATAAACAATACTTTGACTTTTATTACAAGGTAAAACTGAGGATATGAGATACTAAACGAGGCTCTTACCGTGTCTATACTATAGGTATACATATTACTTTTGTTTATTTTTATTGATTATGAAAACCTTTTTAAAAGAGAAATAAAAATTCGCCCATATTACTTTATTATTCAATAGCTTCAATTCATAAAACCCTTTTCAAGAATCTCTTCGAACGAGAGCACTTTAAATTTGATCCGCGCATTTTATATCGGCATTTCGATTAATTTTCAGTTTTATTTGTAGTGCAAGCCCCTCCATACTTTCAATTAGTTTGTAATTAAAAATGCGACTTAATTAAACGCTCTTCCAAATCGCAATATATCAGTGAATTTTAACATGCCGTTGTTTTTAATAATTCAAGATAACCCAAAGTAAACGCGCGCAAATACGTGAAATAATGAATGAAATAACATTATTCGTTAATTAACGGACGAAAGCGGCAAGCGCGCAGAATGAGTGAATGACCGTGAAAGGGAAAACGAGGAGAAAGGAACGCTGGGAAAGTGGCATGTGTGCACAAAACGGAAGGCAAGAAGAAAGGAAAAGGCGAAAAAAGTGCAGCGCCGTCGAGCTTCTAGTCGTCTCATTCGAAAGGGAAGAGTTTCGTCTAATGAGCGAGCGCAAGCGCGCAAACCTCCCGACACATTTGCGTGGCGCATAAAGTCATGTTATATCCGTTTGCAAAAGTTAAACATGCAGAGGGGACAATTATTACGTGGAAGAGCAGAAAAAGTGTCTTTAATTAAATGCGCGCGTTCGTTGTTTTTGGACATACACGGAACGAGAATTGTACTGGCCGTTTCAACGATGTTCGGGGGTTCTGTTTTCCGGCAAGTTTTTGAATAAACTACGGCAATAATTGCGAAATAATTATGCAGTTATCGTATAGCCAAATGAAAGTTCCTTTATTTGAACGTTCTTTTCCGGTACAAGAAACACAAAAGTTTTATAGTATTGAAACTATTAACATTCTCTAAGCAGCAATTTGGAAAGAATTCGGGGATTTCGGGGTGACTAAAGTGTAACTATGAAGGTAACTTTACCAAATTCTTGTATAATTATTATTGCGAGTTTATTATTTTCTACATATTAACGAGCTTATTTTGTTTGGTAGGATATAGGCTAATCATAAGCACTCTATCGACAATTACAACAGTACCTACGAAGTATAAAATAGAAGAAAATATCCCCGGCTATACTTCGCCTCGGAAATCGTTACACCTTCGTTCTCTCAAATTCACCAGCACTGATGCCAGCTCCCGTCAACGCGTTTCACGAGCCAAAACCGAAACAAAGTAACAAGACTCGGCTTTCAGCGAGCTATATATATGTATACACACACACTCATACACGTGAACTCAGCATCTCTCACCCGCGCACTCCTCTTCCTTCGTATATATAGCACGTAATACGTTTCGCGCGTTGCCGAGTAGTTTTCGCGCTACATGCACTCACGCACTGCAGGACCATTTGGTAGCGGTTCGTTTGTTTTTGTTCCTGCTTAATGAGCGGCCGTGTGTGCATGCGTATGCCGCGACTTTTGCTCTTTCACTCAACAAATTGACGAGAAAGAGAGGCTCCAGAAAAGGACGGAAACAGCAGCGACCAAGTCGCTTTTACGACGTAGCTCTCTCGCGAGAACTGAGAGCGTGTTCTCGCCTCTCCGAATGAAGTATAAACTTCGTTATTACCGGATGGAAAAATGCGCCGAGGAATGTGGCTTTATATATTTTCGTTTCAATGCTGCTATATATCTTTTTCTTTATGATTAACAGTTTTATTGTGGTTTCGTGATCGTGTATTACAAGGGTAACAAGTGTTTGGGAGTGAGATAAATAATAATGGACAAAATGACACTAAAGATTATTGATTGCCACACTATAGCTGAATTATTTTTCAAATATAAGACAAAATGAAATGTCCTTCTGTATATAACGCGAAATTGGTCGTTAGCTTTAATTAACCATACAAGACACGTATAAAATAGATTTAATCTTAATGCGAAAGCGGAAGGGAAAATGAGTAGGACACGGTGAGGGTGAAATGATTTTGCCCTGCCGAATTTTACGTCTCCCCTTTGTTCCATATATCGATTACAATCTATTTCTGTCTTGGTTATCCGAGAGGTTGCAGACCCATTTCTATATATTAGTCTTTGAGAAAATATTTGTCCAGTGGCATTTGGATAAGTGGCTATTTTTCGGTAAAGATTATTTAGTTAAGTTAGCCTTAGGGAAATAAATGGTTTTTCATTAAAATCTTCGTAATATCTAATCGTATGAAGTATTTAATCACACAGATTATAAATATGTCTCGCATTATAATCAATCAGTAATAAATCCAAAAATAGATATACTTATATTTTTATTATTGCTTTATTTTCATTACATTATTTTGCAAGATTATGCAGTATCATCAGCGTCCACTGCGTCGCAGCATTAAAGCGTTAAGTACATTTCTTTTAGTAAAATAACCCGCTCGGATAATTTTCGCTATCTAGGAGCCGTGAAAACTCTTCTTTCCCGTTCCCGACTAAAATCAGTTAACATTGAATAGAAAAAAAGAACGAAAGTCGAGATATTAGGAGGTCTGGGGAGTAGCTAAGTATAAAGCCAGGGAAGAGGAGCGCAGGAAAAAAACTGAATAAAAGAATCGCGAGATACGATTAAACGAGTGCGGACGCGAAATCCCACTTGCGTATTCTCTAGCGGGGCTGCGGGAAAAGCCTCTACTTTCCACGGTCCAGCTGTGGTTAGCGCTAAGTAGCGGTGCGCCACGGCAATGGCTTTTCTCATTGGTTACTGTGCTGATAGTGTAAGTATATAGGTGCCTGCTTCTTCGTATGAGTCTGTATATCTAAATCCTGATGAGCTTGTGCTGTCTAATGTGTTTAGACTTTTGTCTCCCCTTTATGGAGATATTTCAGGTAGTCTTTGTTACTATACTATTTCATGATCAAATTAGTGTAAACTGAATTAACGAGGAATGTGTTGCGTATATGCATAAAATTTGAATTAGTCGACAACAAGATAGTAAGTTTTGTTTAAGCCTCTTATGTCGCAGGAAATTCAAGACAAGCAAGCTTTGTGAATCGCCTTGATATCACGTAATTCCTCAAGACTAGTTAATGCGTTTTGTTCTTTGATTGTTCATAGAGAAATTGATCAAACAGAGCAAAATATCATTTGCTGTCTAGGCGTTCAAAATCTGTAAAGGACATGTAATATATCGAATGTACGTATCTAAGCGAATATATAATACTTTTAGTAAGTTCCTGCTGCTGTTAGCCTGCCGAGCTAGAAAACATGCCGTGTAATTATTGTTATGAGTGTGCGACGCACGGCGCAATGCGAGGTTGTATAAAACTGTCAAAAAAGGTATATTTTTGGAAATGGAACCTTTTTTGTCAGTTTTATGCATACCCGCCATTGCGCCGTGGGTCTAGACAGCAAATGATATTTTGCTCTGTTTGATCAGTTTCTCTGCGGAGACAACAGACAAAAAGCAAAACGCATTAATTAGTCTTGAGAAATTACGTATTATCAAGATGAAACACAAAGCTTGCTTTATGTTTTGCATTTCCTGATTAAGGGGCTTGAATAAAAGTTACTACACTGTTCTCGACTAATTTAAATTGGATACGCAACACATTCCTCGTTAATTCAGTTTAGACTAATTTGATCATGAATTCGTGTATATAGTAACAAATACTACTTCTATTTCCAAAAAGGTACCTGTTTTGACAGTTTTATGCATTCCCGCATTGCCGTGCGTTGCAGATTCATACACGGAAAAAAATGTTGCTGTTTTGCACAAGTTCAATCAACTGGATAAGGAAAAAGTAGAAACTGCTTTAAAAAAGAAGTAGAATTCACTTTTGTTTTAAGTTTTAAAGTAAAAACTACTGTTTATTTGAAATGCATATGCAACTGCAGCACAATGCCAATCTTACTTTATTGAAAGTGAATTCTACTTTTTTTTAAAGCTGTTTTTACTGATTCTTATGAAAGTAAAATAAACTTGCTTTTATACAGTTAAATCAATTGTGAAAAATGTAGAATTTACTGTTTTTTTCTGTGTACCAATTACAGGGCGTCTTTTCTAGTTTGCGTTAAAGATTTTCGATCCAGCCTGTATTCTATGCTTAGCACGGCAGCCTAAAAGCAGCAGTAAATTAGTTAAAAAGAAAATCTTACACAATATAGTTAAATGTATTATAGATTTGACCATACAACATTTATAAATAAGGTTGTTAAAAATAAAGGCGTAAAAAAGTTTGTAAAATTGGTTGGTAAATAAGGTTGTTAAAAATAAAGGCGTAAAAAGGTTGTAAAATTGGTTGGTAAAGAAGGTTGTTAAAAATAAAGGCGTAAAAAAGGTTGTAAAATTGGTTGGTAAATAAGGTTGTTAAAAATAAAGGCGTTTAATACAACAGTAGTAGTTCATACTAAGAAGATATTGAGTACCTACCTTATTAAAAAATATTGATTATAATATACGGTTTGAATCAAATTTTAATTAAAATCTTCACGAGAGCTTCTTAATAAACTCGAGTAATTAATCCAGTTCACTTTTGCTTCCGACTATATACTTGTTTTCTTTTCCTACTTCCAATCTTCTCACAACCAATTGTTCTCTTCTTTTCGACCAGCAAGAGAGAACATCAAACAATTCCCTAGGATTCTTAAATCTCTTAAAAGGATGAGAAATCGGAAAACTGCATTATGAAAGAAGTTATTGCAAACTCATGTATAGCTTCCACTTTTTAAATATATTAACAGTACTATCTATTTTTGTGATTTGTTTGCATTCAAAATGGATTTTTAGCAGTTTATTTACCATCAGCATTTTTGAAACCTACTTTTTTACGTTAAAAACATAAAATTAATTGATTACTGTCGTTTGTTTTAGCTGTTCCGCGCGTTATCGATCTCATGTCGACAGGGAAATCTAATCAGGCGGCGTAACCATGCCCCTTTTAGAATCTAACTTCGTAGTACAAATAATTCGACCGCGGAATACTCAAGAGAGAGAAAGAGAGGGAAGGTGAAAGACATGTGCCACTTTATACCCTGATAAATGTTTGTCGTTTGGGATGTCCAGTTTGAAAGTTAGTTGTTAGTTTAAGCGGAAGTTAAATTTATTTCTTCATCCAAACTTTTCCCTAACATAAAATATAAAGAATGCTAGCTGGTAGATAAAAACAACGTAAAAAGCTACTGAGATATATTGAAATTTATGTCAAAATTTGATCGGAGATACGGATAAGGCATATAAGACTGGATAGCTTGTGAAAAATCAATTTCACTGTACGGTGAGGCGCCGAACTAGCAGTCCGCAAAACCCTCGTCGGTTTTTGCAGGTATATATATGTGAACGTAGACACGCGGCACGAAGAAAGGAGTGAAAAAAAGTGCGAGAAAGACACGATGAGAAATGGCCCGCTTCGTATCATCTTGATTCATTGTTTCACAGCAGCATTTTCAAACTTTAAAGTCAATGATTGGAATGTTAGAGCTTTTAACCACACATTTTCTCTCTTTTATAATAAAAACAAACTTATATTGTGAAAAAGTTAAATACTATTATGGGTGTTATATTGTCCACATAACTGAAATATGAACTAATTTAATTTAATTTCGCATCATAAAAAAAATTTAAAAGCTTTTTAAATTATTCAAATCCTACGTATAATAAAACCGAATCGTCCGCCATACGCATGAAGGTAGAATTCTCTCTCTCTATCCCTCCCCTCGCTCAAGTTTTGTTCCAGGATCAATTTCGGGTGCTCGCTCACCCTCGCCAAGAGCGTCAGCAGCGGGGGAGCGTATAAAGCGTGCAAGCACGCGCGCGTCTATATACGAGGCAGCGCGGAAAATACTTTATATAATGACGCGCCGCTGGGAAAGGGATACGCCAGACGAGCGAATATTGCCTCTGGAGTGTGCACGAGAAGTGGGGGCGCAGCACAAGCGAAATTAAGATTAATGCATGGATAAGCACCGACACTGTAATTATTTCGGCGTTACACGCGTATCAGAAGAGCTTTTTCCTGTTGTTCAGGGGGAGTAAATTTTCGTGTGATCATGTACAGTCCATTGATTGTATTCGGAATATATTGAATAAAGATTGTGCGATAAGTTGATTGTCTGTTTCTGAAAGCGAGAACTTTGATGTTTTTACAATTTTTATGAAATATTAGGTTGGTAAGCGTGAGAAAAATTGCGAGTAACGCGTCTACCTCTATGATGTTCTAAATATATAAAGTACGTTTTACGGGATGTGTATACGTGCGCTCGTAAAAAGCGTTTGTTTTGCAATACGTTCTATTGCACGTCAAAAATTTATGCCCTGAAGGATATTTCAAAAAGTCAAAAAATTCTCTGTTCCAAGCCGAGGTTTTAAATAAACGCGGAAATTGCTCGAGGGAAAATATTCACATGTTTTAATGGAGCTTTTTCACGTTGAACTGTATATTAAAAATGCAGAATCGCATTAAAAATTGCCCTTTTCACTCGAAAATTTTTAATAATAGCTCGCGGTTTCCGGAGTGTTTTCTAAAATTGTTCCAGCTTTTAAGTAATGGATTTCAAATCGTATTTTCATGACACTAGCAAAAACCTTTTGTTAGAATAATTGCAGCTTCTATAGCTAAAATTGTCTATGTGCTCGGGGGCTGAACTAATGCTTAAATGGAAGGGTAACCAGCGAATATGTACCTAGTTAGGAGTAGCTTGAATATACATTTATGTTTATCTTTAAAAGATTTTTATTATTTTAGCTTTCCAAACTTAAACAAAATTAAAATAAATTTGTTCTCAGCCTTTACTAACGCAAGAGAATTTAGTTGTTCATTTTCCATTTAAATGAAATTTAAATAGGTACATTATTGACTAATAAATTAATGTTACGAAATCATAAAGAAAATCCCGTTTAAAATATATCAAAAAGTTATCCCCGGATATAGATATATATTTTTCCTTTGAAGAATAATTGATCGTTATTGCTTTCACTGAAAAATTAATTTTGAAACATTCAAAAAAATAATTATTCTTCCGTATGAATTCTAATATTTTCTTCCTTCCTAAAGTTTTTCTATACTTTGCACTCTTACACAAACGTTTTAAAACTTTTGAAGAGAAAAATTACATTACTTTTCACAAAACGCTAAAGTCCAAGTATCCGAATGGCTGGGTCCATTCGCTAAAGCGCCATTCGTCGCTCGATCACACTCGTGCACCTTAAAATTCGAACGCGCTACCTCTTTATCTTTCCGTCTCTCTCTCTCTCTCTCCCTCGTTCTTGCATCGTTGCCCTTTCGGAAGACCGCCCCGGCGTTCCGGCCAGGCAGACACAATGGCCGCAGGGGTTCTCAGTTGCCGGCTCTTTGGCGCAGCCCTTTGCTCGCCATTCTCAATGGCCTTCCGGCGCATTCCTCGATTCTGCGATTCTCCGTCGAGTTTCGAGCTCCAGGCCTGGATTTAGTAGTTTGCGGTGCTATGAGTGTGTTTAGACTGCGGCAGAACGATCTCAGTGGTTTAGAGGAATGATTGAGTATTGGGCGGCTTGAGGTTTGTTGAGAAATTGAGCGTCGATGCCCTCAAAAAGCATGAACTTCGTTTAAACATATAGCAGTTAGAGAGTATTAAATTTTCAAATATATTGTTAAAAATTTATAAAATGGTTTATTATTCAAATAATTTTGCGCTTTTACTGGTACTTTTTTTCATTGATGTCATATACGCATATACTCATATAGTATTGAATATTCAGAAAATTTATTATGAACAACGACTTCTTCATCTAATTGATGAACCAATCCATTCCTTTTTTTTGCTCGACCCAAGCCCACAAAGCTCTATGCAAAAGAGTTCGTTGGGCTCTCTAAAAGACCATTTTGCCCATTCACTCCAATGACTAATAGCATGATCTTTGTCAAATCTCAGAAACTCTCTCTCTCGATCCTCGTCAATACGCATTCACGAGCTTAACTACATTCTTCTAATTTTCCACCTCGCTGAGCCTGCGTACTTTATACACTGAACCGCCGCATCGTCGACACTGGCCATACGCATTTCCTTTCATCTCCGCTCGCACATTCCCCGCGTCTCCGGCTCTTTATTTCATTTTTTGCGGCTCGTTTTCATTGAAAGCGCGCACGTGGAGGAAGGAAATAATTCTCCGAGCGTTGCGCCGTGTAGGTACATGTTTGAAGGAAATTCGTCTTGGTGCGGTTTTCGCGAAGCTCCGTGTCCTTTCAATGAGGGGGACGAGTGGATTGGACATTTTTTTTTCTCTCCAGTGCGCACTTGGCGAAATGAGGGATCCATTCAAATTTTGAGCTTGCCCCTTGCGTGTTTTGTTGGCCGAAAGTTTTGGTGGCTTAGAAATGGGTTTTATATGTGTTTCGTGGAATTTTTGCCTATTCGCGTTTCGTATATTATGTGTTACATACTTGTAATGCTTATAGAAAGAGAATGTATTAATAAAATCACAATAATTTCATTAAATTATAAAAATTTTCTAAAAATTTCTTTTATTAAAAAAAGTGTTTAAAAAGACTTTGTTAAAAACGAATTGCATTCTCTTATGAAAAACTTTTCTCTCAAAATTTGAATCAATAGTTTTGCATAGAAACATTTTAATATAGAACGGTATCACGAATATTATTATATTTTGCATATTTACCTCTTGTCTTTTGCTACATAGTTTAAAGTTTCATCCGTATTTATTAAAAAAATGCCAAACAATTCTATAATAAGACAAGCGTGTTAAAAATTTTTTTGTTTTGTTCATAAACTTTGTCAATCCATCTATATGCGCTATCTGCAGCACTCTTCTGTCCCCGAACCCATAAAAGGACTGTCGAACTTTTTACCACCGGCCATTTTTAATTGCCCTATTCGAAAGACCGAAACGAGGAGGCATTTCTGCACAATAACACGTCGCCTCGGTGTACGCGGTATTATACCCACTCGGCTAATTGTCGTCGGTGCGAGGCCCCCCGCTCATAAAATGCGCGCACACCCACGTCAAAGTAGTAAATATCAGCGCGGCGGTGCTTTCGCAACGGTTGAAAAGTTTCGACGCGTGTATACACGGACTCCGGCGCACTTAAGGCACGGAGGTGGGTATATATACGGTTTTATGGAGAGTGCCGATGATAAAGATCGAAATGCAAAACGTGATGCGAAGGACTGATGAATTTGTTTAGCTGTAGTATTTAGCAGAGTGATTGTGTCGTAATGCTATTAATTATTGGTATCCAATGGATTTTCATTTTTGTAAATAAAAGTTTTATTTTTTTCAACATCAAGCGGATGTTGAATTTGCCTTGAAATGATCGAATATTTTTCATAATTAATCAAATTTATAGTTAATCTGTTATTTTATATACAAAGTTTAGTAATTATAGAATGAAGTATAGTAATTTCTGTTAAATATTGAAAATTGAAAAGAAGCAATTATAAGAAGACAAATATATATTTCTTTACCATTGACTTGCGAGAAAAAACCGTCATTCAGCACTGACGAAAATATCCTGCGCTGGAGTGCCACAGAAGCAGGAGTGTGCAGAGAGGGCTAAAAAAAGCCAGTACATACACACGCACGCGCGCGGCTTGAATTGTCGCGGCGGTGGAATTCCCGCGTTTTAATGCCACCACATTCGTTATAGAGCCTTCTGCGCACTATATATACGCCGCACCTTCCTCACCCTCCATATAGCCGTGTAATAAAGGCCGCAGTGCGGCGGCGGCGACTGCATTCCCGCGTTTTCCGCGAGACTGCGCGCGCTTCGCAGCTCTTGCAGCGTCAATTTTCGTCTCGCTCCTTTTTCTTCCGGTGTTGTTTTTTTTTTTCAGCGCCGACACTGCAGCCGACCCCTGTACTACGTACACGCTGGAGTTTGGCTATTTATTTCGCGAGCGACCGCGTTTTTTCCGTCTTTTGGTCGGAGTTCGTACACGCTTTGTTCATCTTGTCGTCGCTGCCACAGCACCGCTGTGCTGTCGTTTTCTTCTTTAATTTCTTGAGTGGTCGCGTGCTTGCTTCGCGGCGCTTTTGTTTTGGAATTTTCGCCGCTCGAACGTGTCAAAGAGAGAACGTCTTACGCTAGGGAGACTTTGCGTCGTGTAATTGAATGCGTGTTGTCCTAGTGCGTAGTACATATTATAGTCTTTTAATTTTATGAACTTTGATTATTTTATGAGTGGAAATATGAATAAATATATTTGGGTTATTTTATAAAACGTTTTTGGCAATCATTCAGCTAAATTTTGATTACTTGACTGTTCTTTGCCTGAGTGAAAACCTACAATATTTTCAAACATGGGAAATCTACTTGGCTCGAGCACACAATAAAATCATTTTTTCCCGGAAGTGCAATTGTATGTTGAATGAAAAATAAAAGTCTTTTCGTCAATACCTGACGCGTAACACGAGTTAACTTTTATAAAAATATTTCCTTTTTTCTAAATAAAAACTCTTGAATTTCAGTTATTAAAAGTTTTACATTTTAGGTATTTTATTTTATGGATAATCACGGTAGAACGATTTGTTTTCAATCAATAAAAAGTTACAAAGTACATAATAATTCTGTGAAATATTTTTTAAAGTAGTTAGCATTTACAGTGAAAGAACGATGAGCTATTGAAAAATATATTTTTAATTACATCTATAAAAAATTTGTATAAAATTTCAGCCTTTAAAATGTTCCAAAAATATAATCATTTCTTGAAGCCCACCTGCCAGATAACTTTTTATTTCTTTACTTCATCCCATATACGTGAAATGAAATATTTATTTTATTTTGGTGTCGATTTACTTTAAATTCATTATTTTTAAAATATATTGGAAAAATGATATCACTTCCAATATTAATCATTTTGTTGAGCTAAGCTTTATTTTATTTCGTTTAGAAAAGCGAAAATATTCTCCAGAAGCTTTTATTTTTTTGTTTTACTTTTTTTTTTATTCAAAATAATTCATTAAATAAATTCACATTTATTAAAAATATATTTTAACATTGAAAAAGAGCAATTTATTGTTGTTTTGTATTCTATGGCGTGTGGAAAATAATCAGGCATAGAAGGTCAGCTTAAAAATGGTTGAGAATTTTTGAATATGCTAAATGAATTTTTTTGGATTTCTTCATATAATAATATCTTCAAGTTTCATGAACAGTACAAACATTTCCAACCACACAACTTTAACGGTCCCTTTTTTATACACTTTGTTATTAAGTGTAATGTAAAAGTATAGAGAAGACTTATTCATATAACATATTCTATACTTTAAATTAAAAAAATTATAATTGTTGAAATGTTTGAAAATATATTTAATAATTATTAAACATATTTTCAAAGATGTAACAATTATGTGTTAGAATGGAAGTTTTATTATGATATTTCGAGAAAAACAAAAGAAGCCACTTAATAAAATACGAATTGCAAAGAAGAAGAATAAATCCATTCATTTTTGATAAAAATAACTCTGCATAAATTTCATACTTTGACACAAATACAAATAATACCAACGCGAAACTTCATCCTCTTCGGTGAAATTTAATAAAGAGTCAGAAAATCCTATTGCTCATTATTAAATTCCGCGTCATCTCGCTGTTATTAACATTGATATACCAAGAAATTCGAAAACTAAGAGAAATCTAATTAAACTCACTGGTCGAAAAGTTTCCAACACGCGCAACAGATTGCTTACGGTAGTCGTGACGTAATATCTGAAAAAGGCAACTTTGTTCTCGAGGACGAGCATGATAATGGGAAAAGGGCGAGTTTCTCACGCTTCTGTGACGAGTGAGCCAATTTGGATTTGGAGAGATCGTGGGTAGATGAGCTTGGAAAGTGTGGGCGTGATTGTGAAGCACATAGCTATTTTTTACAGACAAGAAAGGCATTGGGATTATAAAAAAAATGAAATAAAAATAAATATATATATTTCTCTCTTAAGATGACGTCAAAGCTCATATATGGTTAACAAGAAGCGTGATTTATCTTGTTAGAGGTGGTTTATTTTTACCAGATAATCTTAAAATTGATTTTTTAAATATTATTTGAAAGTAGCGTTTAGAAGTTAAACTAAATCGACAAACAACTTGTAAAACTAATTAATATAAATCAATTATAGTTTTACGAATGATTGCATAAAGAAAACACATTTCAGGATCGGGATTACTTTGATACAAATACAATAGAAGATTTTTATTTATAAATAAAAATCGTATATTTGAATTAACGGTATAAAATTTCACTATATATCGTCGGGTGAGAGGTGAAACCAGACAACTCGGCCGAGCGCTAAGAAACCAGACAACTTGGCTGAGTGCTAAGAAACGAGACAACTCGGCCGAGAGCTAAGAAACCAGCCAACTCGCGGGTTTCTTTTTTCATTTGATTTTCGTTGATAATCATTGTTCCTTATATAGGTTAAAAATTTTGTTTGTGATTATTTTTCTGTTTTTCCGACTAATGAAAACCACTGTAGGGAGTTAAAATCCTTGAGTTTTTAACTCACTCCCGTGGTTATCAACTAAAAACCGAATGAAAAAAGGAGCCCGCGAGTTGTCTGATTTCTTAGCTGTCGGCCGAGTTGTCTGGTTTCACCTCTTATCCGACGATATTATCATGTATTTTAAAACATATTTGATCCTAAAGTTGTGTATTTAAAATAGGATACTTTTAAACATAAAATTTGTATACGTGTAAAAAAGATAGGCTATATACTTTAATTGTTATGCAAAATAATTCACATTTTTCATTTAGCTTTTATTAATTTATGAAATAAATGAGTTATGAAATAAACAAATGAATTATATGAAAAAGATGTATATAATAGTAGATGATCGCGAGGAAGTTTGGATTATTTTTCTTTCTTATTTCCATATGTACGCCAATCTTATTTTGACTACGTGAATGAAAGAGAAAGTCTATACTTATTATGCAACAAGCATGCCAAGTATTATGATTTTCGACGAGCGTGATTTTTGTTAAAAATCACCTAAGCGAAACGTTTCACATACTATTTTTGAGACACTCCAATTCCTTATACCTGGATAGCGTATTAGCGTGGGAAAGTGAGTATATCGTACGAGGCCTCGATATATGTCCATGTATCCTTGCATTATTTTGCGCACTATAGTGCGGATATATCTGCACCACAAATCGGATTTTACACAAAGTATAATATTATATACAAGGCATAATAAGATTTAGTAAGTTTCATCACCAATAACGAATATATTGATATAAGAATAATTTCATACAAATTTATATAACTTTCATCTTTTAAAAATGCTAGAGAAACATAAACATAACAAATTTTATCTTTCTATGTTAAAAAGACTTTTTTTTTAGAAACAGCTGGTGATTTTCATAAAATATTCCTCCGACGTATTTCATATATGACGACCTCCTTGAAAGAACACGTAAAGTGTTTGCCTTGAATATTCAATACTTTGAAAAACTTCAAAACTGATCTCTTTACATTAACGTGACGAAAATTAAAAATTTTTAAAATACTGTTTATATGTATTCTAATTTGTTCCATACCATGGGTACTTATAATAATATTACTAGGAAGATAATGGAATTTGTAATTATTCAAAATTAAATACAAAAATTCAAACAGAAATTAAAAAAATATATTCATGGCAACTGTGTAACGAATTTATTACTTTTACCTTCCTCTTCCAGTAATCAGTGTATATCTGAAAGATCAGCAAAGATTATTGCGTAGCTTCGAGGAATATCTCTCATTAACCAAAGCAATTATAACTCTGTTTAAATACACAGTTAAAGGATCCAACGTTTTTTACAGAGCTTGCAAACCTCTACTTTCTCGAGTGAAGATATCCGCGAATAGCCGCGTCGTGTATGGTAGTGCGAGCCATTTATCGCTGTTTAAATAACGGAAGTCGGATAAGACACTTGGGTCATCGCAAAGTTGATTAACGAGTTTATTTGAAAGCCAGGTAATGAGTATATCTATATAAAAAGATTTTATTTAAAGATTCGAGGAATTATTTTTTTTCAAGCTCAAATGAACTTATATACAAGAGAAGTGTAAATTATAGAATAATTACGGCGAAATGAATAAGTATTCAATTAATCTTCTTCAAATTTTTCTGTCTATAATAATCAATTCAGTCATTATTTTTCGCTGAATTATTGACTAACCATTAAACTCTAACGCAATAAGTCTACTTAAATTTGAAAATTAGATTGTATTAGTTGATGTGTTCATTAATTAGTAAACATTTGTTGTATGTACTTAAAGACACGCTAACAGGTTTATATTTAAAAGTCAGTGATTAATAATTTCAAGACTACTATAATAACTTGCTTCATTAGTTTGATTATCTTTTGACAGTTAATTGATAAATTGATCAAAGAAACGTCAAAATAAACTTCATAAAAATGTATGTGCCTATGCTAATTTATGCGGACTGTTAGTTCAGAAGAATAAATTACTTCTAAATTTATATACTTGATTATAATTTATACCTTATTATATCTACTATAATGTTTGATACAAGAGTAAATAGAAGAAATAATTTGTTCACAATGTACTGCATGTAATAGAATATCGATATTTACTGACATATAAAGTCTTTGTTATCGTTCTTAAGTATGATCATTTTAGACTTATATAACGTTTATTATAAAGTATTGTAATTTAACAATAAAATATCTAATTGATACAATATTTCAATTAAACTTTAATTTTCCAATCAGTTGAACAAAAAATGCCCAACACAAAAATGAATAACACCTTACAATTCATCTTCCACACACAAGTATTTTTGTACCAGAGAAAATAACAAAATAACTGACTAAAAGTTGACTAGATAAAGGTAACTGTTACTCGCAGTTCCACCCCAACGTTGAATTTCACCCTCGTTCCTCACGCATTTATATATATACGAGGGAATGTCAAAAAGGGAGCTGCTCTCTCGTCTCTCTGGCAGCTTTGCAGCCTGGCGTATAAACAAACTCGATGTACGCTCGTGTCCGCGTATCGATCGTGTACACATACAAGCCACCGCAGAGAGAGGGACGCGGTGAATTTTACGACGGTGAAAGCAGAAGGGGGCTGGATTATCAAAAAATATGTAGATTGCGGGAGTTCGGTATATGCTACGGGAAAGTGCGGTTAATGTTTAATGAGGATGAATGGAATCAAGGTTGACAGCTGCGCGGTAATTGGTGACTGTATATTTGAATAAGATTATCAAAGTCGTGCCAAGATGTGCCGAGTTTCGCCGATACGTTCATAACGTCAAAGCCCAGGAAATTTATGATAGTCACGTTATAATTGGATTTCGGTGTTTGTGGGAATGGTGCACGTTTCCTGTTATATTACAAAAATGTTGTAAAAGTTAAATTATACGCATACATTTATTATCATTTTTTGCCTCTTTATTTCTACAACGTTGGATTACGTATACTTTCCGAGGGACCAATTTAAATAAAATTGATTTTTTACATCGTTGATGAAACTGGAGTAAAGGTTAAAAATACTATTACCATTAATTTATGTACATGAAGTTTTTATTCTTAGGTCTTCTAAGATGCTTTTAGAAGTTTGCTAATGTGTCAAAAATGGAATTTTAAAAAGTTACCTCCCCTAATAATAAGTGCATACTTTAGTATGCCGGAGTAGATGTAATTTCACTACTTACGGATTTATTATACGTATGATCAACATGGTGTGTATTAATTATATAACCTAATAAACCAAACTTGTAATTCTCAAAATTAATTATTAGTTGTATAATTTTCCGATATAAATAAACTTGAAAGCTTTTAGAAAGCACTTTAAAATTTTTAAAGTAAAATATCAGTAAATTGAAAATGGGAAAAAATATCTTATACAAAGAAAAGTCGATTTTGATTTTACTACTTATTCGTAAAAGAGTTTCAAAATACAAGAAAAATTTTCTCTGATAACCCATTAATTCAACAAGAAAGCTTCTATTATCTTAGTTACTGGGAGGAGAAATGAGGTCAGTGGACGTCTTTGTAAGACTTGCAAATCAATGTTTCCGTTTTGATTAATTTTGATCGAAGGATAACAAATACCGGTGCTGTCTGGCTGTCACTTGTACTCGTGACGTTTAAAACATTACTTTCCTTGTTGTGTTACTTCTTATCCATTGTATTAACAAAAGCCAAATATTCCTTATCATACAAAAGTTACTACAATTAAAATAAGTAGGTATACTAGCTTTTTACAGTAAACGTATAAGTTTCGTTTACTAATAAATTGCGTTATATTATGCAATGATCATTTATATCTTTGGCATTTTCATGCATTTTAAAACTATAATTTAGACAGTACTATATTATCAATAATTCTCTATCAAGTAAGGTTATTGATATAGTATATGGTATATAGAGGAAAATAGATACTATATAACGCCTGGATCTGTAATTGCCGAAGGTGATAGATTCATGCTCTATAACTCTATTAGGCCATCAATGATAGAGCTAATGTAATGGATACAGTGTAATTATCATCGTATAGACACTGAGGACTAGTAGGGCAAGTGTAGTAGCAGTTGCTATCTACGATGACATTATCTGCCGTATAGTCGTAATGAAATATAACCATTCTTAGTAGTTTTTTCTCCTCCCAAATACCGTAATCAACCTTAGAACATTTCTTATCATCTAAAGAACATATTTCATGTTAATATAGATCTGGAAATATTAGCATAAATTCCGAAATCACTTTACCTTAAAGGAGACATAACGATTCGTATAGGGGCGTAATAATTGATATACTTACTGTTTAATCAGAATATAATTTTATAAATCAGTTGAAAAGTCTTTATAGTTGTAACATATGTTTATTTTATATCTTTTATCCTGTTTTTAATCCTCACTGTGCGCCATCTCGCAGCTCCATGCATCGGTATAATTATACGAGTTAATTGAGCAGTACGTCTTGAATTTTCGTGTTCCAACGGTGTAATTTAGTCGTAAGAACGAAGTGCTTAGTGTAATGGATTTATATATATTACAATGTAGCTTTGCTTCGTAGGGAGATCAACGCTAGATAACCATTATGCTTAATTCGGTGTATTTGTAGGAGAGGACATTTCATTACAAGCATACGTTTTTGAACTTGAAAAAGATAATTATTTTTTCGAAGCTTTCTTATTAAATTCTTAAACGTATGCCTTACACATGCGTTTTTTCTGTCAGTGAAAAAAAAAAGAAATATAATAAAGATTCTGTCCATCTCTAAACGTCCCACAGAAGCTGCAGCCTTGTTCCTCCGTGACACTCCTGATCGTAATTGCGAAAGCTATTTTCTTATAACCGTCGCTATATATACGAAATCGCAATGAAACTCTTGCTGAATTTGGCAATAAAATTACCCCCTCCCCCTTTTTTATCCTACTTTTATGACCGACTACTAAAAAGAAGTTAAGCCACCTTAAACGGGGGTATATTGGCCGACGCTGCGACTCGTTTCTCGAGTCAGAGGATTCTGGCGTGTGCGCAAGTATATAAAATGCAAATGCACGCGCACTAAAGTACCTTCGAAGCGTTTCGCTTTATAGTTTTCTTTTCTTCGACGCGCTGTAAAGTTAATTTTTATTTGTTTTCGATTTAAATCCCAGGCATTTCCCTCGCTCGCGAATGGCTCATGAAAATTAATAACACGTCTGCGCTCTGTGTATCTTTGCTCGAAGCGAAAGTGAAAAGGATAATTCGATTTCAATCAACGTTGATTGCCGATCGAAATTAAATCGTTTAGAGATAACAATTTTACGTTAAAATGAATGCATCCACGTAGTGTAGAAATAATAGAATTAAACGTTGAAACTGACGTATAAGAAAACTTGAGGTACATTGTTGTTTTGACGACTCGACAGAACTGAGAGACAATGGTATAGGCAAGTGTCTGCTAAACGCTCGATAATCATCTGCTCTCTCAAGTACCGTTAGACGAATAAAACATACGGATTAACGAGACCTTGATTACGATCTTGAGAGCTGGAGCTGACGCCGCCTATAATTTCCATGTCACCGAATTGCTTAATTCTCCGGCGCAAAGGAGAGACACAAAGGAGAGGAGAGAAACTCGGAGAGCCCCGCAGAAGAAATAGCTTTTTATCCTGGGAAAAGAAAAATGCCGGGATTTGGTTTGAAGAATTGAAAAGGAGTTTCAATGGAAGGGCTTTGAGTCGATTGCGGTGATTGATAATGGATTGTTTTACGGTTTAATTTCTTGTGGATTCCGTTACGTTGATTAAATATATTATATACCAATTGAAAAAGTCTGAATTTCGCAACGTTGGCGTACAACAAAATAAAAATAATTAATCCTACGTCAAGTTTATAGTAACCAATGTTAATTTTTCGTATATAGATTTATAGTATACAGTATAAAAAAGGTTTCGATAAAATGACTATTGTTTATTTACTCTGATTGATTGTGAAAAATAATTTAGTTGCATTCCAATCCCGCATCCATTTGATGAAATTCATTGAATTTTATTTATTTACTTCAGTAGTATATCCACGAAAATATTTAATAAACAACAGGTATATACGAGTAAACGGAAGGCAACAAAAATATAACATTCTCAGACGACTGCCAACAATATTTCCCCTCACACCCCATCACCAACCTTCATATAACTTTATTTTCATAAAAATAACCTCGCAGGGGAAGAAAAATTCCGCCTTTCACGCGCCAGGGCCGAAACAACCATTCTGGCCCGAATACTTGCGGCCACCCATGGCGCAAGCTCCTCGAAAAAAAGCTCACTCTCCTACGACCTCGTGTATACACGCGTCGAACGAAATTTTTCGCTCGCGCGTGTAAAGCCGCCGCGACCTCGGGAATGGTACGCGGCAACGGCGGCGAACAGGTGGTCCGCGCGGCGTAAAAAAGCCGGCAATAAAGCCGAGAAACGAGCCGCGCACGGAGAACAACGACGACGGTGGCGCGCGCGCGCGTCTCGTTAGAGTCTCATGGCCCTTTTTGCGCGCGGAAGAAAGCGCCCGCTTGCAGTTGTGTGTTGTGCCAGGGGAGGAGTTTCTCGCTTTGCGGTTGCCCGGGGATGCGCGGGTTTTTCCGCTTTTTGCGCGCGGCAGTGGCGGTTTGGTGCTCCGTGTTTAGCTACGGATGATTCTATTATTCTTGTTGTATACTCTCGCGTACATTTGTTCACGTGACGGTACGTGTTATTATGGTAATAATATGGTGTGTAGCTACTGATGGCTTTGTTGTCCTATATCTTTTTGTCAATTCTTTTGAGATACAGTTAATGATATCGTAATGTTAAGGTTTAGGTGTCTTTAATCGGTATCTTATTAAATATGGAATATGATTATAATATTTGTTAATAATATACTAAAAAAAATTTTGCTTTGAACTATTGATTATCTCCTATGCACGAAATTGTCTGGAAATATCATTATTCAAGAATTTTCTAGTATTGAACGTAGAAAGACGAGGAATTCACAGAGCTCGTAACAGAGAATGTACGTATAACTATTGTTTAATAGAGGTGATTTTAAGGTAATTTTTACCGAAGCATAGCGGTATTCAATTTTTACCGAGAATTTAACGGAAACCTAGTTCGGTGCGATGCAAGCAGCGCGAATACTGTCGACAATAATCGCGAAATTCTAATCATAATTTATGAACGTGGCTGAAGTAAAAATATACGGTATTTTAGCATTATTGTGAATTTTTATACAATTTTCGAAAAACACGTGTAACGTTAAAATTTATACTATAGGTAAAATACAGTTCGCGTTGTAATTTTTAAGGAAAAATTCTGCCCACCTACTAAATTCTCATAATAAATAACAATCCTGTCAAAAGACATGCATTTCTCTGACTGTTAGACCGATTCTGAATACCGTGGCAATATTTACGCTAAACGCACTAATTACACTTTAACCATAGGCCCCGTTCGCCTATACTTCAGCCCAACTTCGCATTTACAGCCGTTGAGTTTATCACTCTTATGACACACTTGAGCTGCGCACTCGCTTCGCGTGTATATACTCCGCGCGCGCGTGCTCACATTGCCCGACGTTATATCACCCATGGCGAAAGTAAGTGCCTCGACGCTCGCGCGCGTAAACCGCGAAATTTACGTCCGACAATGGCCTGGCGCGTCCCGTGGGCGATCGGCCGCGCAGGACTTTCGTATAGGTATACATATAGAGCTCGCCCGCGCGAAATTTACGACGGAGGTGACGAATTTCCGGCTGCGGCGATTGCCGACATACTGTATACCCCACTTTGATTTATTTTGTCCCGCGAGTGCGAACTTCGCCGCGGAGATGCTTTCCGAGGGAAAGCTAGGACTGATTGGGATGTTCCCGAGTAGAGGAATATGTTTAATTTTAAGTTGTGGTCGGGTTTTGACGTGGTTGTAAATATCTGTTGAAAAAAATTAGTATGTCTAAGAATATCAGCGTTAGAGGCAATTGTAAAAAGGTTCGGACATTTCTTTTTACTATACTATAAGAAGTGTTTTTGTAAGAAACTCATTTATTAATTACTTGAAGGATAAGTGAAGACAATTTTTCTTTTCATATAACAAAATATTTTTTTTTTTCATACTCCGTGCGCAAAGAGGACACTTTGCGCACGCTCGAATAAGTACACATGCGCTAAATCAAGCTTTGTAGGATGAAATCACTTTTTCGCACTTGTATCGAAAATAACTATTCTAAGTACAAGAATACGAGTATGTGAAAAAATTGAGCAAAAAGTGATTACTATAACAATTTATTATCATATAACCTACATAGAAACCTATGGTTTGATTTTATAGACGTCATCACTTAATATCAAATAGTTAAAGTTCCAATATGACGGCAATTTTTTATATATATATTAGTATACTTCAAAATTATTGCGAGTATCTGGCTTATAACGAGTTAAATTTAAAAGTCTTTTCCTTGATTAATTGCGAAGATAAAAAATTTGGTAAATATAGCTACTTTCCTTTGTTTCATGATAATAAATTAATAAAACTAGCTAGTTTAATCTTTTTAAAATTTTCGCCATAGATATTGTTCTGATGTGAATTGAATCAGTTTGTTATAGTCAGATATATCGATTAATAAATTTACTCGACATTTAAGGTTAATTTGTTTATAATTTTTTTTTCCAAATCGTAATTTCATAGAAAAGTATTTAGTAATTCAATTGGGTTCTTGCATAAAAAATAAATTTATGTTTTATTAAATACGTCATGTACAATGACAAAAAATAAGCGACACGTATTTTTTATTTTTTTTAATTAGTTGTAAATTGGAAGTGTTAAAGCTTATTGAATTTTTCCTGTGACGTCACATTCATATATGACTGTGACGTCATTAACATTGCAGTATATCTATATATATCAAAAATCCGAAAATTT
>UXGD01001726.1:0-31845 GCA_900474315.1 Torymus auratus
GTATTTTTTATGTGAGAAATAAAATTATTTGTTGATAAGTAACGTTAGTTGATAAGTAAATAAAATAACATTGGTGAGAACATCGAACTTCATATAAAACTCAAATATTAGTTTTTATATATTACCAAATAACAAATTGTTCAACATTTTCCATTCCAACTCAAATCCCCAAGTATGTTGCAACTTAAATACTGCGCGTATAACTCGATAACGTCAAAATGTTTAAGTTCGAATGTAAACTGAAGCAGGCACTAAATCAATTTAATCCCAAGTTATACGATAGGCAGACGTTAATAGTAATGAATTTGCAAATTCAATTTTAATTTTCCTTCGTTATTATGTTTATTGTGCCCGCTTGAATCCCTCCGGGAAATTTACAGAAAAATTGAAATATAATTTTATCTGTTTATTTTAAAAGTCGCATGCACTCGTGATGCATAATGATAAATGTCAGGGATTAATAGTATGTCAAAAGTCTTGACAACTCAATTACGGCTCTAAATACTGCAAATTCCGCATTTAAAACCCTATAAACCCGTAATCAAAATTTGTCCCTATTCATTGCCAACTGCTGCCGTCGCACTTTTTCCCCGCGCGCCACGGAAAACTTATACTCCGCGTGCTCGAGTTTTAACTTCGACTCGCTGCTCTCTCTCGTATGTGTATGTGTGTGTGTATGTGTGTGTGTGTGTGCGAAAATCCGCAGTCGTAAAAGCATCTCGCCCTTGAAAAATCACCTACGCACTCTGCCGAGATATAAAATCAAAACTCGAATTCCACGTTCCATTTTCTCTCTCTCTCTCTCTCTCTCTCTCTCTCTCTCTCTCTCTCTCTCTCTCTCTCTCTTTCTCTCGTCTATAGAATCAAAGCACCGCGCCGACGAAATTTTCCACCAGTCTAATTATACACCAACGCGCGCGGCTTTTGAATTCCGCTAAATTTAAAAAAAAGGAGAGAGAGAGAGAGAGAGAGAGAGAGAGAGAGAGAAACACGAACACTGTCCCGCCCGAAAATAAAGCGCATAAATTTTCCGCGCATTTGCGCCGGTCCGATAGGTATATATATTTATAAACCGCCCGCGGCGGAGAAGAAAGTCGAGATTTTCGTGGGGGCGAATCGATCGCGAGCGCGGGGCAAAAGGACTATTAATAAGCCGCGACAAAGGCGAAGCGCTCGTGAGATTGTTTTGTTCTCTTTCTCGTGCGCGCGCTCTCGTTGCGGCATAATTACGCGACGCGTAATTATCGCCGGGGACTTTTTTCTCTCTCTCCCGACGTCGGATTGCGTCGACGTGCCTTTTGTGCCGATACCGTGAAATACTGCGCGCTGATTCGAAATAACATTTTTCAATCTACTTCTTGTTTTATATTACATACATAAATAGGATCCAATTTGTCATAATTATAAACGCAATTTGGGTTTCTTTATTATGTCATAATAACAATTTAACAATAGATTTAACAAATAGCGTATTTTCCATATAGTTTATTTTTTTACTTTATGTTTATGACAGTTCGAAACGGTAGATTATCGAAATACAAACAAGAACATCAAAGAAACTATTAATTTTGCAATCTAAGCTAGGACACTCGTAAGAAAACTCTACTCTATAAAAACGATTCGTAGCTGTCGATAAACTGTAAATATTGTTTTCAGTATCTCACGGTCCACCCAACCATTTACCGACACAACAAGTATTCTCCACCCCCTTCCCTCACAATTTCACTTTACACATATTAAAAAAACCGTACATCACCCAACGCATCCCGGCATCGAGAACGCAAACATCGTCACGTGCGAAAAACGCACAAAGAAGAGAGAGAGAGAGAGGGACGAGGTAATAAATCGATTTGTCTCAATCGAAGACACATGACGCGACGTGATCCCGTGGCTCGCGGAACGTTCGGGAATTGGCCGCTCACGAGATATGTGTGTACGCCCGAGGGCATTCGAAATTAATAATCAGAGATTTCGGCTGCTGCTCCGGTAACCTTTTGTTTTTAATATTTGGTAATACCTAAGGTTTTGGTTCAAATATAAATGTAGGCAAGGGTATATGTAATGTTTTTTTTAATCATAAATTCCCTTATTCGAGGAAAAAAGTAAAAATTGCTGGACGATTTCCATCAAAACTAATTTCATCAATAAAAAAATCGACGGTATTTTAATTGAATTTAAACTACCAAACAACTTTATCAGGCGGATCTGCACGAGCATACGTCGAATTTGCGAGGATCAGCTTACAGCGATTAAATTTTAAATTCTTTTACATGCGCGGCTCAGCCAGATTTTATTCCGAAATATGTTGTGTAACGTACGTACTTATTTATATAAATAAATTATACATTCGAACCAAATTTTTTCACGAGAAAATATAAAGCTTAAATACGTCTTTAAGAGCTGATTAATTTAAGGCTGACATTGAACACTAGAACGTCACAAATTTTCTAAACTTGATCTCGAAAGCTAAGACCTTATTAAAATAGCGGAAAATTTCGTCGAGTAGGGCTGGCGCGCCAGATTATGTGAATAAGGTAGTTAACTTCGCGTACATACATATTTTATCCCCACGCGCGTAAGTACATCCGCCTCGAGTTTCATGAAAAATTCACCCCGATTACTAAAGTTGCAGCCGTGATTAGTCCTGCTAATTAATTTTTCGCTAATTAATCCACGACAAAGCGCCTCGCGGACAACAAAAACTACTTACATTTGAATCATAAATTACAAACATTTTAACAAAAGAATCCTCGTTATTCATCATCCATATTCACGACGCACGCGCGATGATTTATTCAAATCAAAGCTACTCCTTTGCGCTCCCGCCGCGTGCCGGAAAGTAGGTTAATCAGCACTGGCGAAGGTAAGTAAGTTCGGTGGAAATCAGTACGCGACGCGAGGAGGAAGAATTCCGCGTGTATATTGACCATCCGTGACAGGCATTCAAATGGGAGGCTGGATGTTGCGGAAGAAAGTGAAATGGCGAGAGTCGATGGTATGCGGGAGATTAGAGGCTCTAAGGGGAAGAAGCGAGTAACGATGTCGATGTCGAGATTCATAATTTAATAGTATGTACGGGTGGATTGAGAAACGCTCAAGTGTGATTATGTATTACGGCGCTTAGCAAAAATTGAATAGGTAACGAACAGTTATATATAAATTTTCATTTAAAAAGCAAAATTATTAGTCACTCTATTTAAATAACTGCGACAGGTTATGAAAGCGCGATATTTCTGCAGCACCATCGTAACGATCAATTCTACATTACCCCAGTTATTAATTACCAACAATCATCGCACCTCCCAATACTTCAAAAGCCTTTAGAATCTGATCGAACTTTTAATTCAATACAGCCTTCACTCTCTCGCGCGCTATGCATATTTGAAAAGCTCTCACGCGTCATACCCTCCGACTCATCTCACAAACTATATCCCATATAAAAATCATCCCAGCTCTCTCATTTTGTCCTCAATTATACCATCATCCTCTCTCTCTCTCTCTCTCTCTAGCCCTCTCTCTCTCGCTTCAAAAAGTCTACAACAAGAAGTAGAAAGAAACAAAAAAGGAAAAAAACAGAGCAGGGGACAGAGAGAAACCTCCCTGACGTCAGAGAGAGAGAGAGAGAGAGAGAGAGAGAGAGAGAGAGAGAGAGAGAGAGGATGTCCAGTGGGCCGCGTCGAGATGGGCAGCCAGGCGGCAGCTAGCTCTTTTTGCCCTTGCGCCCCGCCGCTTTATAATGCGTCTCTCTCTCTCTCCTCTCTCTCCTCTCTCTCTCTCTACGTATGTTCTCCACGTATATATATACATCACGTTCCATCGGGTATAATCGATCTAATTCCCCTCCCGGTTCGCCTCTCCTGTGTCTTTGTGCGCGGGGAAAGGTGTACGCGAGCGAGCGAGCTTTTGTACTATAAAGAACGGGGAATTAGATCGATCGGAGGGGTAAGGGTTGAGTGTATGTGTATGTGGAGGGATGGACGAACGAGACGGGAATAAAGTTCAAAGCGAGCTTCTTGCTGCTGCTGGTCTTGTTGCTGTTGCCGGTATACGGATGCCGGATACAAATATTGGTTTCAAAGATATATAACGAGTATTAGGTTATTGAATGAGCTTACCTTCTGGTTCCACAAATCGTTGATATGATATTATATAATTACGTATAGCGTATCATCTCGTGTAATGCAATCATAATGTCATTTTGCTATGTCAATATTACAATGTTTGTGTTACCATGCGCACTGCGGCACCTGAAAACAATTATTTGCTCGATTTAGCGTAAAATATTATGTAAATAATATGTATGATATAATATGTCAATCAATAAATAAGAAGGCTTAGATCTTTTTTACACCATAAGCTTTCGCGTACATATTAAAAAAAATGTAGCCTTCCTGAGGAAATTCCCTATTCTACTTAACTATTTCTCCGCACATATAAGTTAAATTTATAACATTTACGTCTCGGCAAAGTTCCTTTGACCGTGTTACCGTGCGCTAACTACTTCAAAGGACGTGTTTAACGTGACGTCATGCAAATTTAACGGTGGTGCTACATCTTCTTCAATTTTCCATGGCATATCAAAAGTGCCGCTGGACCGTAGTGGCCTTAAAGATATATAACCGCGCGCTCGCGTCCAGCAGTAAAAAAGTCCATAAGTGGCAAAGTTTTCGATCCCTTTATATGAAAGTCAATGTGTTTTTCAGGATTATATACGCCGCTTAAATTCAACGAGTTTTAATTTCGTGGTCGAGAGGGCGACGTTAGCTTCAATATGGCATTATCTGAAGCTGTAACTTCATTGGCACTCAAACTTACTTTGTTTAAATATCATTTGTGGAAAGTGGTGAAATTAAAGTTTAAAAAACTTTTAAGATACAAATGTAACTGAATTTTAAGAATATTGTAATGGAATGTAATTAATATGCAAATACAATAAAATTTCGGTACAAGTACAGATAAATGCCAAGTTTGCAATTTGATTTTTTTCATGATATCTGTGCCGCTTATCCTGAGTCTAGTTCGCGAGCCGCCGCCAGGCGGTGCATCCTGCCCCGGTGGCTTCACCTACCTAAGTAAGCCGACCCGAGGGGATATAGGAGCATGTCGCCGACCACCCCGCGAACCTTTATCACTCAAACAATTCGTTAGAAATGATAATCCCTCCGCCTATTTCTTCAATAATATAGGACGTTGCACCTCTGTTATGATTATTTTGATAAATTATTACAATTAGAAAAAGTTATTTTCAAGACATGACAAGAATTTTTACATTTTTGATACCATAATCTTGATATTGTATCGAAAACTGTATATAAATATTTATCGATTATTGTCTTGAATATTGAGGCAAAACGATACAATATCAAGGTTAATCTTGCTGATTAATCGTATGAACAATTTCTTAAAGTATGAATAATTTATTAACGTTTGAACAATGTATTAACTTATGAACAATGTATTAACGTATGAACAATGTATTAGCATATGAACAATGTATTAACGTATGAACAATGTGTTAACGTATGAACAATGTATTAACGTATGAACAATGTGTTAACGCATGAACAATGTGTTAACGTATGAACAATGTATTAACGTATGAACAATGTATTAATGTATGAACAATTAGATACTTCTTAAACGTAAATAAAAATCACCCTTCTCATTTTAAATCATACACCTCTAAAAAATGTTAAACTGCTTATACACCCGGCATTGACACATAGTTTGCCACCGCTCCAAATAAACAGACGGACAAACAATACACTCGTCGCTTACAGCAATCCACTCACGCGGATCCCCACTGCAATTCCAATCCTCATCTCCGTTCCCACACACAGCGGACCAATTCCCGCAGCTCCGAAAGAGAGAAAACCACCACCGCCGCCCACAAAGGATTAAACGAGCGCCGTCGTCGTCGGCGGCACACCTCGCGCGCAAAACAATCGTCGGCTTTTTCATCCCCTCGTCCCATTTTTTCCGTCTCCCACTTCCACGATATAAAAACAAAACCTTTTTCTTTCCGCGAACTCCCGCACACACAGCCCCTCTGGAAAACTGTTGACCCGCTTTTTCGCGGCGAAGACTCGAGGGAGAGAGAGAGAGACAGAGACGTGTATATTTTGTCTTTGTGTGTCGCAGGTTGAATTAGGCGTTTGACGTGCCAAAGGGGTTTATTGATATGTCGCGTGTATGTGTGAATGTGTGTTGGGTGGCAATTTTTGTCGGGCTGATGCTTGGGTTGATGGCTGTAAGTGTAGGTACAATTTCCCGAGAAGAAAGTGGGGTGAATTATTTAAATTGAGGGCGTAGTAGTGCCCTTGGGAGGATGTAAGTATTGTCGTGTAAATTGACTGTTTCTAGAGTATTTTGGTATTTCTTTATTAACAGATAATAATTATTGCGTGTTTTTGGTTACTTAGTTCATTAAGCGAGCTTGAAAGCCTTCGTGGGTAAAGTGACACTTGAATCAAAGGCTAAAGTCTAAAAATAACATTGTAAACTAGAGTTGTAACAAATGTCAACCTAGATTATCTTTTTTTTCATGTATTTTATTTATATTCTACGAAACTTCGACCGAATTCAACGCGTAGAGAGTTACAATGTGGTGAAATGGAAAAAAAGAACGTGCTGCTAGCAGGAAACTTTTTCTAACCGCAGGAATTTTTCACCCTTCCCGTGAAATCAAAATTAATTGACACTGGAACCGACTCGCATCCTTCAAAATTCAACGCGGCTAATTTCTTTGTCCTTTCAGCTGAGGACGAACACGATGTAACCGAACGAGCTCCTTTTAGTTTTAATTAATTGAACATGTCAATATCGATCACGGGATAGGAAGGGAAGAAGAGGAGAAAAATATTGGACGGGAACTCGAAGGGTCTTGACGGTTATCGAAGTCTCGTTAAAAAGAAAAATACGTGCTGAAAAAACGGTTATATATATTAATGCGAAACGAACGAACGTATTTTAATAAAGGATAAACTTTTAATTTAAATATGTCGCGTGCAAAATTATAACTCGAAATTCGCTCGCGAATTCGCGCGGCACCGTATTAACGAAAACTTCCATCATCGCGAAATTCGCCGACTATTTATTACACTAATTAACCGATCGAAAGCTGCATGATTATACAACAAACTTTTTCCGCTGAAGCTACCGAAATTCCCCCCAACGCCGCACACCTAAAAAGCGCGCAATACCTTTGACCAGCTATTCGTCGCCACAAAGAAACCACCACCCGTCTCTCTCTAAAATTACCCGAGCCACCGCGCATTTTCGCGGCAGGCAAGTAGGTCGCCTTTGCGATCGACAGCTCGGAAGCACATCTCTCCAGCCGATCCACTTAGCCGCTAATTATTGGCGCGCTTCTATGGCTGTGTTCGTGTATATAAAGGCGCGCTGTACCGTGTCGATTAATCGACGGTTTATTGTGGGACAGAGGCGCGAAGGAAGAAGAAAGTTTCGGGGTTGTTGGAGTGGAGTGGAGTTAGGGCAGTTTGTTGTCGGGAACTTGGATGGGAGTTTGGTGGTGTGTTGCTCGGAAAAGGGCATTTCGATGACAAAAGGGTGTCAACTTTTGTTGAGCTTCACCCGCAGTAACTATAGGAGAGGAATTCTGGTAAACGAAAGTAGTTGTGAGATAAGTTTTTTTATTTCGTTATGGCAATTCTTAGATAACGACAGTTCTTTGAGATTAAGCGTATTTGAATATGAATCATTTGTTTATCTAAATAAAAGAATTATAGTGAATATTGTATTAGAATCTTTCAAATATGAATCAGAGTTAATACATAATACAGTTCAGAATATGCGTAATAACGAATAAATTATTTATAATTAAAAGTCTGCCTGATTAAAGTATATATAAATTATGGATTATACACGGACGAACTACAGATATCTGTTTCTTATTTTAGTATATTTTTATCGACGAAATTCAAACGTCATATTCTTAAAAACTCAATAATTCATATACCAGAATTGGAACAGTACCGTAAATAGACAACATTATTCATCGAATTGACACGACTGTTCAAAATAGAATTTCTCGTCTCGCTCTATTTATAGATTAAAGCGACTCCTATCATCAAAAACTGTATATGAACATTTTTATACCATCGCGGAGTAATTGCAAAATTTACTCCGCGGCAACTCGTAAAAAACACATCCCCGACGAAGGAAATATTTCAGCACAATCTTCCAACCCAGATTTCCCGCGCCCAACACAAAAAAAAACCGCAAAAATTTTACAGCTCCGCGCAGCTTTATTTTCGTACACGCGGCCTGGTTTCTTCATGAAGCTTCTTTCACGCGCGCGTACTTTTACTTTTTACCTGGTCCCCGTTCTTTTCATTTCATCCCCCGGACAACAATTGAAGCGCGCGCGCAGGCCGAGAGAGGCGACTTTAAAGATCGCGACGTCGCGACGTCATCACGCGCTAAATTTGTAATGCGTCAAAATGGAGCTTTCGCGGTGAAATAATGTTACATGTATTTGGATGATCCTCACATGTCACTCTGTGTGGAGAAAAGAACGGGTGAATAACATGGTTAATTTTGAAATTTTATCGCCCGCCCGCTCGCGAATGTGGGTCATGATGTTACAGTATATTTATGTATTATTTAACGGCTGGAAAATCGATGCAGATCTTGAATTTTGATGGAGCCCGGGAATTCCGAGGATTTCCCGAGGATTATGTTAATTGCCCTCTTCGCTCTTCTCATTTACATTCCCTACGAGGACTATTAAGTTTGAATAAATAAGTTTAAGAATAATGCCACGAATCTCGCACCTCATTATCAGCTAGAATGAGTCGGAACGAAACTCAATGAATATTCATTGCAGAATTACTGTAGTGCTGTGGACGTTTTTCGTACAATTAATACATCTATATAAAGCCGTCGAATAATTTTCGCTAAATTATTTCGTGGTTTAAGAAAAAAAAATCTTGTAAATGTTATACAGTTCATTTTATTTTATTCATATTAAACGGGAATAAAGATACAAAAATGTGCCACAAACCTAATACATAAAATTATCATAGAACCATTAAAAAAAAAAATTAAAAAAGTAAAAAGGTGGATCACATAAAAGTGAATAATGAACAACAAAGAAAAAGTCAAGCCGAACCCCGGAATTTTCAATTCGCAAAAGCGGCAGTGGGGCTGGATCACAAACAAGCAGCCGCGACAATTACTCCCGAGCTCCGCTCACGCTAATAAGATCCTCTGAAAATAGCCGGCACTAATACACGGGGGCTCGAGACAGTTAATTTGCGTACTTGTGGACTTAATTAGCGCGGGAGGATGAGCGAGAGAGAAGGAGACGCCGAGAATAATAATTATAATAATAATAATAATAATTGTGAGTGGTGGCTTGTGGGCCCGCGATTATATCGATTCCGCGTGGATTATTGTTGCTGCGACAATGGATTGTTTGGTTCTTTATTATGTATAATACATTTTACGTTATTGTGTAAGCAGAGGCAGAGTTTTTTAACATTACAAAGAAGAGGACAGTGTTATATTTGAAAGATAAGAGTGTATGCAAATTTTTGGGAAATCTTGATAATTTTTTAGCTTTCTTTATACGTTTGCTACAGTTCAAAAGAAAAACTTCATACTTTTAGTATATATAAATAACTGCTACCTCTTTTAGTTAAAAACCTTCGAGAGCATCTTTCATTGGTTTACTTGAGGAAAAAACAATCCTTCGAACAATGTATATTAACTCGCGTATACTATATTTAGCCGGCATTCTTTGTTTCTGGGCTAAAAAGTTTACTCCCCGAAGTATTTATAATACACCGGGGCTTTATTACCGGGCATCTCTGATATTAAATTTTAAAATTGCAAATTCCGAAACGCCATCGATGATCTGCTTATTAAGACTGCACATCGAGAGGCATTGACGTCACTGGTATCCCTAAAATTACCCGAAAGAATTTCCATTTATCCGCCTCTTCCGATAAATAATTCGCGCATTCTTTCCTCATCTCCGATGTGAAAACTTCAAAACCCCATACAGAAAAATTTACTATTTTCACCTTGATCCGCATACTCGTTGCGCAACGCCACTTTCGATACCGAGTGCCGTATGCTTCGTCTTCGTATTCTGTCTGCTTATGCAACCGCGACAATTGCGCGCTATATACATACACGTGTTGTGCGTGGCATTTTCCTTCCGCAAAGACGAGCAGAGTTCTGAAAGATCAACGCGTGCGCGTTCTTGTAACTCAACCCGGGCACGACAATGCGGTAGAAAATAACTATAGAATTACAAAGGCTGTGTGCCGCTGTAACCATGAACTTTATCAGATAACATACAAGAGGAAAAAAGAAGAAGACTACGCTATTTACATTTTCCTCAAAGCTCGAGGGGGAAGCAAACAAACCTCCACTGCTGCTGTATAGCATTCAATAAGTAAGCATCGAATATTTACGCCATCATGAGTCTATAATTTTGCATAACGACTAGGAATAACCAACAAATGCAGATCGACCGTCTTTCTCGAGCTGATTAATTAAGCTCGCAATTAAACTCGGGCGTAACGAAAATTTTTAGCTGGTTTTTGCAGCAGCAGCAGCTGGGGCGCCACAGCGCGTGCATTGTTTGGGTTCAATTAAACTTGCTCGCGAATTGATTGGATTACGTCACGGGGCCGTTTGCGCGCAGGTGGACGGTTCCAGTCCTCTAGGCGCCGCAACGCTGTCGTGCTCCAGCGCGCGTGTAAACAAGGAGATTTCTCTACTGCGAGAGTGAGAGATGGACTGGTGCGATTTTTTTTTTTTTTTTTTTTTGTGGTCGGGAAGGTTATGGTGTTGGAATGTGTAGGAGACAGCACATAAGAACATACGAAATAAATGCATGTAGGTTGTACAAATGGACCACTTTTTGTGATATTTTTTAGGAACGTTTAGTTGTGTGATTGAAAGAAAATAATAAATGAATTGGTTGGCTATAATTTAATAGAATAATACAATGAATAAGAATAAGAATTTCAAGGTGACGGAGACAAGTTTATTGATTATTTGAAAAACTCTGATCAAGATTATCCATAGTAAATAATTAAATTTATCAATGATATAGAAGTCATTATATGGCTACACAGTTCCTACCCAGAGATTTAGCGTTTAGAGTTTTTAGCGTTAGAACTACGGTAAATAATTATCCAAAAAATTATAAGCTTTAACGAAGCAAAATTGACAAAGTTCCGTTATTTTTTTTATTATTTTACACACTGAGGGAAAATGAGTAGATAAATTACAAGAATCCTCAGTAAAAATGACTGTCACAAATGACATTAAAATAAAATCTTTTATTTCATTACAGCAATGAAAGATGAGATAGGACTTTCTTAGAGATATAGAAACTAGGGCTGCACGAGAGCAAGGCAATACAATATTTCTGTAATTATTGTCTTGCTTTTGTAAATTCTTGAAAATTTCTCTCTTGTCTTCGTCTTGTCAGTCAATATGAAAAGTATTATTTTCCGGTCTTGAAATTCTTGATCATATTGGAGTTCCGCAGACAAGATCAACAGTAAGCGAGTCAATCATCAGAAAAGGTCTCAAACCTAAATACCCGGGAAACAGGAGGTCCACGCAAAAATAAGTCGATTATATAAAAAAGTCTTGAACCTAAATAGTCGGGGCACGCGAGGTCCACATAGAAGAGGAAGGCTCAAGGCACGTAGACGCGAAACAGTAAGCGAGTTGACTATTTGGGTTTCAGACGTTTTAAAATGATTTACTGTTAAAAATATTCTTAAATTTACGAAACTTTTAAGTTACAAACACATTAGGTTTAATATAAAAACAATAAAATTTCGGCACAAGTATAAATAAATGCCAAATTTGAAATTTGATTTCTCGTGCCATATATATGTAGCCGGCCAGAGTCTAGTTAGCACACCGCAGCTAGGCGGCGCACCCCCTCTCTGTTGCTTCACTTACCTAAGTAAGCCGGCCTGAGGGGTATATCACAGCGTCGCCGACTACCTCGCTAACCTTTACCACTCGAACATCTCCTTAGTTTCTTGAATTATGATTATTTCGATAAATTATTAAGATTAAAAATTCTCAAATTATTTTCAAGACAAGACAAGATTCTTTACATTCTTGACACAACAATCTTGATATTGTATCGAAAATTGTATATAAATATTGTATCGATTATTGTCTTGAATATTGAGGAAAGACAATACAATATCAATATTAATCTTAGTGATTTATTGATTTATATTTTCAGTAGAAAAAAGGATCTAAAAAGCGTACCATAATACTCGACTTTACTAAACGTCGAGCGCTCGCTACATTTACGGCGTCGGGACAACCTTTGAATTTCCTCGCGCCGTTCGGAATGGACAACGAGTTTCGGGGAATTTTACGTATGCGACGACTCGCCGTAACACACACACACACAGCTCTCGCCAAGTTGGAGAACAGAGTTATCTAGAGTTATATATATACGTTGAATTTACTGTTACCGGAGAATATTGACTTCACTCTCTGATGCGCATGCGTGGGGTGTGCTGTTGTCTCGATAAATTATTCGATGATTACAGTTATATATCGAGCGGAACGTACATATTCGCTAATTTGATAATTTGATTATTATCGCGGCGCGTTATTTGATGTAAATTGCCTCTAATAATATCATCCCGGATGATGGAATATAGAATTAATGCGCCGCGCGGATTATGCTAGATTTCACGCGTACCGCAATCAAATCGCTAATATAATGACGTTAGCGGGTAGTGATATAGCAGTCCCATTCAAAGCTTGGCGGAAATTTTAAACATTTTACATTTATTTATCAGATAATGTAGTAATTCTAAGACGCATTCAAGAAATGTAGAAAATTACTAAAACGCACAGACGACTATAATAACCCTTAAAAAAAACTAGGATAAAAACAACACTAACACCTTATAAAAGGCGCACTTCCACGCGCAAAATTACCAAACTTCCCAACAACTCGTGGCAACGCATTCGTAAGAGCTGCATCGCGCGACACTTTTGCTTGTCAGAAGGAGAGAGACGTAAGTATAAGAAGCTTACACCGCGCGAAAGTGACATAACACCTGTTAGTTAATTAAACGAGTTCGCGCTCTTGCTCTGGTGAGGTAATGCTACCACCACCGCCCGCACGGCCGAGCTATAAATACTGCAGCGCGGAAGGCGCTGAGGTGCTTCTTCGCGCGGTTCGGTGCGTTTCTTTTTTTCTTTTGCTACCGTCAGTCGGCGTCGAAACAAGCGAGAGATTATGTTTTTGATGTCGATGAAGACGCTGTCGAAGCTGTAAAACCATCTTTTTTTGTAATTTTATATAAGCTACTATATTCTAAATTCGTGATATCTAAAAACACACAGGTTTTATGGCAGTATAATTTGTTCATGTTTTATCGAATTGAATATTGATAAAGTATATTTTATTGACGTATTAGCAAATTAACTACGTAAATTCATACTTTTATATAAATTTTTCATTCAAACCTCATTACTTTTAGCATATCAATGGTCCGTAATTTATGTAAGTATTTGGATGCGTTCCAGAAACCCCAACCAAACCACCCTATTCGCTGCGTAAAATAATATTCTTTGTTCACCCGAGTCGATCGATCAACTCTCCAACATTTTAATAAACAACGTATCTCAGCAACAAAAACTCCTTCGACCTTCGCATTCCCAACAAAATCCTTCTTTCCTATAAATTTCCCCCTCCACACAGACAAAATAACGGTCAGCCGCACTCCAATATCGAGCAATTCCCGCATTTCTGAGGCGAGAGAAGAAATCTCGCCGCGGCACAAAGGAAGCGCGTCGCCTTGACATTGGAAATATCTGCACTTTTGTCGCGATGCAGAGAAAGAGAGAAGCGATCGAAGGGATTTCGAGCGCGGGGGTAGATGTACCTATAGGCGAGGACCCAGAAGTGCACAGAGCTCCAAAGAGGATTGTCCTCGATTATCTAGTTTCGCGCGCCCGCTCGTGTACTATCCCGCGATTGGTTCCCCCCGTTGACCCCGCGAGTCGGTCGAGAACGGACGGACGGACTTTGCAAAGGTAAAGACGAGCGATAAAGTTCATTCGGGGTTTTTTTTGGGGGGCGGGGGCAGCTTTTTGAAGAGGATTAGAGAGGATGTGGAATTTGAGAATGACGTTGGTTCTGTTGAGATAAATAGATGGGAGGTTTTGATGCTTCTTTCAGTTTAATTATTATTGTTTACTCCTAGAGGAAGCTTGGTGATAGTAAACAAAATTTTTTTTAGAAAATGTGTTTGGAATGTTGTTTAGCACATTTGGAATCGAAATACACTATTTTTAGAAAATTTCCGTATGGATGTGTGTGTGTATGACCTTATACGCTGATACCTCAAAGCGATTTTCCAATTTTACAAATTTCAATTTTCGATTTTTTTACTATGTAGAACTACTTAAAAATATTATTTATATATTATGAATTAACATGCAGGATAAAATTCACAACCATTTTACATTTTACCATACAAGCGAGAATCATGAGTTTAATGATGAAGATATAGAATCAAAAATTCAATATCTAGATAAGTTGAAAGAATAAAAAATTTGTTTTTAGCTGATTTCTTAAAAGATTCATGAAAAATATTTTTCTCTTTTTTTATCCCTTTTTGCATTTTATATTAAACTATTAAACTAAGTATACACTCATATTCCGGGCATTGAAGATTACCTCGAATATTTAGGATTTTTATTTTCTTCATACAATTTGCAAGAATTGTAATACCAATTTTTATAATTTTGTTTTCTTTAAACACGCAGTTGAAACTCCAGTTGTATTACCTATAACAGATGGCAAGCTAGCCCACAAGAACCAGTTCAAGTACCACATATCTGTGCAGAGAAATGGTGCTCACCATTGCAGAGGTGGCATTATTACAAATCGGTTTTTTCTCACAGCTGCTCCCTGTTTCATCCATGACAATGGAGAATTCCAGACAAGACGAATAACGGTTCTTTCAGAAGTTCTCGACGCAAACCACGAAACGGGCGTCGAAGCTGAGGTGGAGGCAGTACATTTTCCCAAAATCTACGATTCCACAGACCCATCCCAGAAGGTATATAGGTATAGCTTTGTTACAATATTTTAGATTTAACAGATTTTGTTACCTCTGATGATCACATTATAGTTGAAAAATGGTCTTGGATTAGACCACAATGAGTACTTGTGAATAAGATAAGGTGGAATTATCCGTCATATACGAATGTAACGGCTATCATTACTAGTTATGGATGGAATAACAGTACTGTAGGATTAAATTGTGACGGTGATCTGGTCGACATTGTTACTTCGGACTGGAAACTACGATTTGCTGAAGCAGACATTATGGACAGCAAGCAATGCGCCACTCTATATTGGTATCGTATTAGTATCCCACAAGAAAACATTTGTGCAAGAGTAGTGCACCAGAGTAGTAACTTGGTCGTGGATTTTGCTGGGTAAGTTTATTTCCAGAACAGTAATATAAATGCGTTTTGGCTAATATTATTTATAAGTTCGTCATGTTACCAATTTAAGTATTTAAATTGCAAATATGCAAATTATATATTTTAATGCTTTACTTAATTTATTTAATGCAGTCCGATAGCGGCGGACCACTTGTAGTCCATTCAAACTTTGTTGTCTGAGTAGTAAGTAGAAACGTGGCATGTGATGAAAGACTCTTGCCAGGAGTTTACACCAGAGTTTCTTCTTTTGTTCCATTTATAAATGACATTTTAAAGGGAAAGAGAACACAGATATGCGAGTTGCTACTTGGGAGGAACCTTCGACTTTCCTTTCTTTGTTTGTTAATGCGAAATTTGTAAAAAATTAAATTAGTCTTTCAACTATTCATGTACAACATTATAATTATAACTAATTATCAATTTGCAAATTTTTTTAAGTCGTTATTCCTGGAAGCCACAGATATACTAGTAATATTGAGCATATTTAGTATTTGCACAAAGCCCCTACACAGGACTTTTATAGCGCTGCTAAGTCCTACACAAATAATATTAAGAAAAAACGTACACATTTATGTGATGACCTGGAAAAGAAAAGGGGACATAACGTGATTTTGCAGAAAAAGTATATATACTATCCAACGATCTGAATATAAATTTTGAGCAAATCTCATTTTTTAAAGAACAACCATGTAAACAATTGAAATGTGCATTGTTTTGTGAAAAAATAAAAATATCATATTTATTAGTTTTATTAAAAATCAAAATGAACTGGCTTTTCTTCTTTGAAAAAAAAATTGAATGTATTTTTCTCTTCAACTCGCCAAACCTTCGTTCAGACAAATATTTCTTTCAAAACTTTTGACACAATAAATTTTGGAGTATTTGGAGTGTTATAAGGCTTAGCGGAATAATAGAGATTGTTATTGAACCAAATTGCTAATTTTAATATATTTTTGTTCGAAATTTTTTAGTATTGCTAAAATACGTTTTTCCCACTTGAAAATAATATGAATCAACGATCTCATATGAGCTCTCATATAGTCCTCATATGAGATCTCAATACGAATTTCAGACATATGAGATCTCGTATGATATCTCATATGTCTGAAATTCGTATTAAGATTTCATATGAGATCTCATATACTATTTTCACGTAGGTTGGTTCGGGAGCTGAGTTTCGGAGCTTGTCGGAATGTGGAAGTAGATTTGCAAAGAGACATCCAACTGCGGGAGACTTGGGAAGCATTGTATAATGATTGAGAGTCCAGTTTGGATAGTATCATCTGTGAGATTTCTGTTGGTAATAGTTTGATTATGTCGACGCCTTGTTGATTGCACCTCTTCGCGTCTCAAGTGCAGTAGATCAAGTGGCAACTAGGACTTCTGCTGGTCTTTATATACCCATCGGCGACGCAGGAGATTGGCTGATGGCTGTCGGCCTGGTCCAACTATGAGAAAGAGTATGTCACAAACGCAAAATCGTAACAGTTTTATTAATCTGTTATTGTTATTTCATAAAAGATTTCATGAAATTGTATCGTCTGACCTGATATTTACTTTCACCACATCTTTAAAAAATTATCAACACTGAAAAAAAAATCATCAGGAGCTATCTGCCTATCATTAACAATATGCCGGAAGTAGCGAGCGAAAATGCAGCTGATTAAACACGTTAGATGCGGTATGCTGCTACTTATATAGTAAAAATTGCTATTTATATACAGTAAAAATTACAAAATAATAACAATTTTCCCTATAAATTGTAGTAAATTATATAAATTGTAATTTTCATACAAATATGAGTATGCAAAGCAGAAATGAGAAGCGTAACATTTATTGCTGAATTGTGTAACCGGCCGTCGTTATTTTAGTTTAAAACCGTGATTATATACTCAAAGTTTATGTAATAATATAACAGTACAGAGCTCACAGCCGCCAGCGATGTACTTGTACAAAAGGATTACAACTTTACAAATTCATTAGCAATTATTCCAAGTAGTACAGTATGCATAACAAGAGCAATCCTACTTACAAATGTATAGAAATGATCAACTATATATATACAACATTTTTTCTTAATAAATACTCAAATGTAACGATGTACAATGTCACTATATCAACAACAATGACGCCCCAATTATTACAAGAAAGCCAAAATCGGGAACACCCGTTTATTTTCCGCCCCACATCAGTCATCGACTCCGGCAAACAGTCACCCAAAAGTCCATAGCAGCCGGCGGCGACCGCGAGAATAGACACACAGACTACCCGCCACTTCTCTCTACATCCCGCGCGGCGCGTCGATCCCTCGGCGCGATAAACCACGCGCGCTCCTCGCTTTTTATTTTCGGGCACACTCGCGCGCACACGCTAGACATTTGGAGCGAATACAAGTTTTACGAGCGCACGCGCGCGCGCCGAGGGATACGCGAAAATAACCGCGACGCGGCGAGTGCCTCGTAAATTTTGAGTGCGCGCCTGTCGCGAATACGCGAGAGAGTGAGAGAGGGAGATTTCTCGGGTACAAGTTGTTGTTGGATGAGCATGATTATTCATTTTTCGCGGAGCGTGGGTGGAGGTCGGTAGGGCAACATTTTTTGAAATATTTCGAGGAATTAAAGGAGGTCGTCTATCTGCGCGATGTTATAAAAACTTTATTAAACTTTTTCACGTGGGACGTTACTAAGCGTAATGTATAACTGTGATGGTTGCGGGTAAAAAGGTAGGTATCATTGTAAAGTATAAGCGAAAAAAAATACATATCCACTTTTCTTTATAAACAAAATCGAAACGATCCACCCATCACACAACAACATATCCGCCTCCCAAGAGATTCCATCAACCCCACATCGCTTAGCCAAACCAAAGGAGTCCAGGGTTAACCTTCACGCGCAATTCAGGGAGACAAAAAGAAGAAGCCAATAAGTCAAAGTCGCACGCAACCCACGCCTCTTTTTCACCCACTTTTCGCCGAAAATGCATAGCACATAGTGCACTGCACAGGGGGTATCCACGCGGGCGCACGTGCAGATATATACGCCCATGCGCCTCTTTGACTTTTTGACCTTTGACCCGCGCCTCCGTCATCCGCGAAGCCGAAAAACCCCTGCGAAGCTTTTACCTCTCGAGAGATGAGCTGCAGCTGGATAGGAGAGAGGTTGGAGTAGCTTCATATAGTTGTATAGCTCCTAGTGCCTGGGTATTGGCGCTACACCTTTTGGTATTGAATTATGTGGTTGTCGAAATTCTATAGGTGACGGGTGTTTCTCCAAAGTAGCTTGTTTATAAAAATGAATATACCTAAGTGAAAAGTGAAAAGAAATCTATTACTTTCGTCAATATTCACTTATATTGAAGCCGGGGAATATACTTTTTACTGACCAACAAATGAATTTTCACTAAAGAATAAGTTTTTGCACGAGGTAGCTACTTTTCACTTATTCATTTATAGAGGGTACCACTTCCTTGAATTTTGAGTATAAATTTGTGGAAACATTCTCAAATACAATCATATCATACTTCGCAAAATCACCCCAGCTCTACCACATCACCCCACCGCATTCGCACAATAATAATACCTTTACACGTGCGTACGCGAGTTATACCGAAAGAAACGCGCGCTCATTTGGTTTACATTAATTTGCTAGATCAAAGGGATCCGCCGACACGCAAAGTTTCGCCGCGAGCCCGCGGCAAGTGTACAAAAGCCGCAGAGTACTTTGTACTCGTCAATGTCGAGTCATATAACTTCTAGGAATATAAGGTTCGCATTGCGCGCATCCTACAACAATGTACCCGCTCGCTCGGGCTTTGGCTAATTATCCGACATGTCAATTAGTTTATTACTGTATTATATAACGAGACGACGTCGACGGCGGCTGCTGTGTAAAACGATATCCCGCCGCGTCGGTGATTTGGTTAAGGCGGGTTATTATTAATTATTCATTGAACACAAGCAAGTTCGTTATAATCTTTCCTTCCTTCCTATCGACATTATAATGAACCGCTATTGATAATAATCACGCGGGGGCGCGAGTCAAAGGGGTTATAGTTCGAGAGGCGAGAGAAACTTTTGCCACCGCAACTTCCCTGAGGTAGCTCTCAACTTGGCTTGTTATTATATCCTCGTCTTATCAATTATCGCCGTCAATACCAAAATCAATCGCAAAAGTTCATAACACTTGCATTGTATTTTCATTATAATATATATACCGCATGCGGTGGCGCGCGTCTTGCGTTTGATATTTATAGGCACTGAGAGAGGTTTACGAACGACGACATAATAAAATGCATGAAAAATGCATGACGTCAGCGCAAGCGCGCCTTGTATAAGACCTTTAATATTATTACGTAAACTCTCTCTCTCTCCCTCGCACACACTTAACGCACTTTAAACTTATAATTCGCGTCACTTCCTAAACAATCTATTCTCCAGATCGATACTCTCATCTGCCCTGATCCTCCGAGAAAAAAAACGGAAGCGTGCAAAAAATCCTCTATAGAGCCTTTGACCCGGCTCACACACAAGGTATGTCAGCTGCGCGTTTAATTATGCCGGGCTATCGACTTCTCCCTCTCGTGGTTATTTCCAGAGCGGAGCAGCTTCGTTTCGACTTTTCGAGCGCGTGGATGATCGTCCGAGTGTAGTAGTTCTCTCTAGTTCGTGAATATTTCACGTCCGAGGGGGCGTCGATAAACTGCTCGAGAATGAGAGAGGAAAAACTCGGGGGATGGAGAGAGTGATTTAGGGCTGCTGTAACGGAATATCGTGTCTGAAAGCTTTTCAAACGTAATTTGTGTGTAATGTTAACGCGCGCGCGCTTTTTTCTCCTTTAGGGATATAATATACATACTTTAATTTATTGGCTTTTATATTGGATGCTGTACGAGCCTTAAAAAGCTTCTTTTCGCCGTCAAATTCTCTGTGTTGAAATACTTATTTATGAGCGAGACAATACAATATTTCTGTAATTATTGTCCCGCTCTTGCAAATTCTTGAAAATTTGTCTCTTGCTTGGTCTTTTTCAGTCAATATGAAAAGTATTATTGTCTTGTCTTGAAATTCTTGATCATATCAAAGTTACGCAGATATGTGAAAAAAAGCGAGTGAATTTTAAGAATAATGTAACTGAACTTAATACAATGTACAAATACACTAGATTTAATACAAAAACAATAAAATTTCGGCACAAGTACAGATTAAAGCCAAATTTGAAATTTGATTTCTCGCGCCATATATGTGCTGACTACCAGAGTTCAGTAAATGCGTTGTCGCCAGGCGGCGCACTCCTGTACCGTGACCTCACGTATCTAAGTAAGCCGGCCCGAGGAGATATAGGACCAAGTCGCCGACTACCTCGACAACCTTTATCACTCGAACATCTCGTTAGTAGATGGTCTTTAGCAAGTACCGAAGTTTATTGAAATATGATTATTTCGATAAATTATTACGATTAGAAAATATTAAGTCATTTTCAAGACAAGACTTTGCATTCTTTACATTCTTGACAGCACAATCTTGATATTGTATCGAAAACTATATAGAAATACTGTATCGATTATTGTCTTGAATATTAAGGCAAGATAATACAATATCAAGATTAATCTTGGAGATAAGATATGATACTTGTTCCACAGATAAATGTTCTGGAGACAAGTGGAAAAAAATCTATTCACGAGGTACTCCGGCGGAAGCGAAATTTACCCAAGGCGAATGGTAGACGCGGAGTTTCGCAACGAAATTGTTAAGTTCTTTCTTCGGGAGAGGTGAATTTCTCATCTTTTTGTATAAGCCACCGGCTGTATTCTTACCTTGATGGAAATTTCTTTCTTCTGCAAAAATTGCCTTTCACATTTTAAAATATACAAAACTCATTAAAACTGCCCGAAAACTTAACATTCCCCATATCAATGTGCGGATGCTGTTGACCTTCCCCACCTCACCTGCAATTCCCGTTGCGCAACTCTCTCACGAAGCCCGCCAGGAACGTCGGAGAAGACGTTCGTTCGCCCCCCGGTCAGCGCTGTGCACACGCCTGGGGTGAGAGAGGATGACGCAATTACAAAGGGCCGCACGATCGATGCTGCTGCTGCTGCGCCGCTCGCGCGTCATTCTTACCCACCCGCGTGATGTTCTCCAGGTTTCGCTGCGCAGGAGAGGAACAACCCGCTGCTCATTGAGGAAGCGGAGCAGGAGGAGGAGGAGGTGCTTGAATGTCGGGTGGTGGGGGTGCCGGATTATAGCGGGGATGCGGTTGAATTGTCGCTGGGGTAAGGAGCTGATGAATGGCTGGATGGTAAGTGGATGAAATTCTTCTTAAAGGTTACGATAATTGCGATTATAAATTCGGTGCATGTATTAGCTGAAAATTTTCTCGATGTTATCGTAGACATGGTTTAATATTTTGGTAATTTAAATTCTACTGGTACAAAAGCTATATAATTTACAATACGCATTTTTTAATGAATTTTTAAATGAAAAGCAGATAAATAATTAAAGGTTTGCTAAGAACACTAACTTACATTGGGGTGCGACCTGTATGTTCTACCATTTTTTTGTTTTTTGACCACCATTATTTTGAATTTTGTTATTGTAGCTTAGTAAATAAAAATCACCACCCTGCAACCAAACACAAAATCCTCGAACCACTCACCCCTCATAAGTAAACAACCAAAATCACCACTACACGTCTCCACGACTCCTTCGCCTCCCCGCATCCTTCAACCAACGAAACAACATCTTTGTACCATACCATTCATTGGCTCGGCCCATCTCATATACTGATCACCACCACCTGTCACCCTATACCCCCGAAAAATCCCACACTTTACATCCGTATAATATACACAGATCTAACCCCTCCGTGTATACGAATGCGCGCATTTGCTATACCACCGCCCACGCGCAGAGAGCGCGACGATATTGCCCTCGTTATTTATTTAGACACGGTGGGTCGTACGTGCGTATATTTGTTTGTTTATCCGAGTGTGCGAATAAATATGACCGGGCCGCGCGTTTGCATACAGCTATACACGCTTGTTTTTCTAGCGCCGGAGTTAGAGGTGGTTTGGACTTTTATGAAAATCCCGAATGGAATTTCGGATAGTATTACGTGAAAGATTTCTGTCACGCGTTTTTCCGATTTTCGAATGGATGGAGGCTATTATTTAAATAGAAGAGGGATTTGCAGGATTTCGAATGAAACGTGTAGCAGTGGGAATAAAGTTCGGGTTGATTTTTAGTTTGGGTTTGGTGTTTGTCTCAAATAACGATTTTACATACCTACCACTGATGCTTACTTTCTGTAATTTAGGTATACGTAACTGACTTTTTTTGTTGTAGTTACGATGAGAGTGTCAAGAGAGTTATAGTGTTAGTCACGAGATGAATACGCTAATCAACATGGAAAATGCAAATCTAGAGAAAGGATATAACCAGACCACTGCCAGAACATTTAAAATAAGTTTCAGAAAAATTTTATTACAACTCGAAAAACTTACATCCTCATTCTGTTCGACCAGAACTTCCATAAAGTCTCACCTTTTTCCTAAAAAATAAAAAAAGCTCGTGGGAAGAACGACAAACTTCGTAAGGCGCCGCACAAAAATCCTCTCTCTCTCAAGTCGTCGTCGCGCGAACAGTTTTAAAGGCGTTATTAGATAATCCGCTGAGTTTGTTACGCCGACAGAATGGAATTTTCTTCTCGCGCGTGCACAGCCAAGAGAGCAAATGGAAAGTGCACTTTTGTCAAACAAAAAAAAAAGGATAGAAAAAGGAATTAACTTACCCGCGCCCTTTTCAAATTTTCAGCTCTCCGCTTCTGTAGCTCGCGCTTCACTGGAATAAATTAGAGCGCGAGCGCCGGCGGTAAATTAAACGTCAGAGGGCACGAGCGAAAAAATTAAATCTGCCATTAGCCCAAATAATGTCTTTGACACGTTGATGGATTTCATCAAATTTTCTATCGCGTTTTCTTTAATGTAACAACGAACTTAATCGCTTGATCAAGCTGCAGAGAGTTAACTGCTGTACGTGGAGTGTTACTCTAGCAGCTTTATTTTTCCAGCTGTAAGCCAACTTCAGGAGCAGCGAACATCATAAATTAAAAGGGGGGAATGGAAAAACTTCGTTACTCCCAGCGACACGGTCATAAACGCCGTAAAACATGCTTTTCGACTACACGTCGCCGGAAGAAACTGACTTCCTATTACACACTTTTCTCTCCTGCAATCCAACTCCGATCCGATATTTTTCTCTCGGACGACATAATCCACCGTTAAAACCCAAATAAACATTGAAAAAGAGACCACGCGCCGCAGGAAATAATCAACGTCAACGCATAAATAAAAAATCCTTCGGAAATGATTATACTCGCGACAAAAACAAAAAAGAAGAGGCAAAGCACGACGAGACCGCCCAGCCCTTTCATCATCGTCGTCGACGTCGTCGTCGTCGCGACAAAACGACGAAGACGACTTAATTGGCGAATTAGCCACGGCGAGTTCGTTCGCTCGCTCGCTCTGCAGTCGTAATGAAATTGGCGACTTTGAAGAGAAGAGGAGAGACTTTTCTTGCCCCCTTTTTGCAGCCGAGGGCGGATTAAACGTCGTGATTTTTCGTTTTTTCTTACCGCGGAGTAGCGGCTTTTCTTTTTAGTCGCCGAGAGAGAGTGGATGATCGACGTTTTAATGCTTTTTTCTAGGTTTTCCTGCATATCGTGACCGTAAAATTGAATATATGCGTGGTTATCCATTTTTAAAGAACTTTAAAGCGTGATGTTTTTGAATATTATACACGCGCCATCGTAAATACCTTCATCACTCTGAAAACACGTAGAATATACAGTTTCGCGTAGAATAAATCACGAACATACGCGACGTTATTGCAGAAATTCATCTCGTTCAATATCCCTTAGTTACACTTATATATTCGCCGACCGCCACTTCAATTACTCGCGATACACGCGATATTTTTAAACAGCTATAATTAAGCACCACACACTTGGCGCTATTATGCTCGTTAAATATCAATTTTTCAGTCATAACAAACGCGTCGTAATGCGCACGCTCTTGTTTTGTATAGCCGTTAATTAATCGCGCGCTAATTATTAATAGCCTCTCTCCATCGGCGCGTAATATCGTTACGATTAAGATTGTGTCCGACAGGAACAGACGCGGACTTGGCATTGTTTCTTTGTCTTTCTCTTCTTCGTGCGCGAGCGCGACGATGACGGTGACGGTGGCACATCTTTTATAATTCGATATTATGTAATTGCGGACCGACAAAGGCGCAACCGCCGCCCGTTGTAAACTGTATATTGGCGTCATCTGCGCGTTCCTTTTATAAAGTGAAAAATATAGCACTCCCGCGAACATGTGTCTCGCTTCAATATCTATTTCAATTTCAATTCTGGCTTTCGTACTCGCCCCTGTGTTATATGTTTGTTTTAAACAAATAATATTTATTAAAACGTGTGTATACCGTTGTACAACATTTTAGATTATCATAAATACACGTTTTGTTTAGTGTGTATATAAATTTTTCTTGATTATATCTTTTGACTCACAATCTCGTCCAAAATTAAAACGCTTGATAAAAATTTCTTCTCGAATTTTCCCCGGCACAAATGCAAATATACTGTCTCGCGAATTCACAGCTCGCTCGCAATCTTTCGCCCGTTCATCAAATTTCCACCCGTCGAATAAAACAAAAAAGCGAAAACCATATACCTGAAAAGCGGTAGAAAACCGCTACCCACGCGTAATTTCGAGCGCCGCTGCTATATGTGCGCAATTTTAAACGGCGCGATAGTATATTTGCTTGCAGCGACGCGTGACGTAATCCCCAGCGAAATGTGCGCCGCACGCGTTCATTCACTGCCAGAGAGAGAGAGAGAGAGGAAAAAGTGCGGTCTCATCGTAGCGCGCACTCACACACGCGCGAATATCGAGCGCCCGCGCCCAATTGCGCATCTGCGCGTCTTTTTATTTCGTGCCAGGCCGAAAACGCCGACGCGAATGTATATGTGTGATGTATATACGAGCGCCGCGATAACTGGAATGACGGATGAGCGCGACTAATGTTTGTCTGTCATGACTGTTTTCGTATATATGTATCGCGACGAGAGTATAATTCAGAAAAATTGCGTTAATGATTCGGTTGGGATATTGATAAAAGATATGGTTGATGTAATGTGCGAAAAAATTTTTTTTTTCTTTTTTTTTTCCGGTTGTAATGATAAAGATAATTAATTGATAAAAGATATCGTGTTCCAAATTCCAATAAACCTAAGCAAAATAATTTTATTTAACTCGTCAGTTGATTTATTTTTTGGATAATAATTACGTTGTATTATTGATTACTTTCGATTATTATTCTAATGAAAAAGGTAACCGTGTCGATTAATTTAATAAAAAATAGCCATGATTAAAATTAAACATGGAGATTTCATCTGGTTACGAGGAACGTGAGGTGATCCAACTCATGACGTCTGCAGTGACGTTTTTATCGTTTCCAGCGACAAAAGTTATCTTTGGACTATTCCTTTACAGAGAAAAGATTCCAAGCCTTTAATTAAAAATTCTCAGAAGTTTATGAACACCCCACAATTCTCCATTCTTCAAACATCACCAATCCCTTAGGGAAAGAAAAACAAAAGAAATACGCAGGCTGAGCCGATTCAGCGGTGTGTATGGTCGCGCGGCGGAAGCACTCAGCGCTGCGCATAAGCCACACATGCCGCATACGCGGCTGAAAGCTCTTTACTTGACTCGATGATACAAATTATGGTGTTCCGTTAATGAATGCACTGGTTAGAAGTTGATCTAGCGTATTACGAATATGTCGAAAAAGGTAAATGTTTATTTATTTATTTATTTATTGACCAGAACAAATTACAGAGTTGTAATCCAATAGAGGTAAACAAAGTTACGGTAATTTTATACCTGTGCCCTTTGTTGCCTATTTGACGGGCTGGTACAGAAAAAGTTATACATGCAGTCGGGCTGGGGCAATAAACAATTCCAACATGCAGAATTAGGTACCTATTGAATTTCTCCAGAACAGTAATAATTTAAAACTCTTTTTTAATGATTTATAATAGTATGAGTGTAGACGAAAATCCTGTCTCAACAGCACTTTGATGATAGACTTTACTTCCCTGATACTTTCTTTTTAACAACTTATGATAGTATGGGTACCTCCAGAAACCTTGTTCCCTTGGCACATAATCAGAAGCGGTGCTGCTACAACGTTTGCAGGCTGTGTTATACGCCCATGAAAACTTTTTTTCACATGCGGGATTGTTTACGCCGCCTAGCGGTTACTAGCGGTAGACATGAAGCGGTCCAGTGCATCTGCAAGGTGGCACTGAGCTGACCTGTGGCGCGAATATTTTCTACAATATTCTATCAAATAAATTTTCATGTAATATAAAAAATTAAATATCTATTAAACTAATTAAACATATTTACCATTTTTAATACTTCAATAAAAGAATTCAATATAGTCATAATTCTCTTGTGGATGAGAAAGATATGTAGTCATTGCCTTATTGGTAATAAAATTGTAATGCTCAATTGTTTATTACAAAATTATCAGTAATAGTATTTGCTTAGGAAAGTGACTTTTATAAATATATATTAGAAGTATAAGAATTATAAATTATAATTTATTGGTAACACGTAAACTATTTATAAATTTTATAAATTCTTTATTAAAAAATTGACTTTTCTGCAATAAGTTTCGCTGGTTTAAATATAATTATCAACGACCACTTCTATAAATAATTATCATTTAGGCTTTAATTATTCACTAACTCTCTGATCGTATTATCGAAAATCGTCACTTGAAATAATTCGAAACCTCCGCAAACCCACGCAAAGGCCAAATCGATGCACGAAAGAAAACAAAAATAAATCTCCCGGCGAAAAAAAGAGGAGTGAAAGTGGAGAATCGAGGGGGACGCGATTAATTAATGTTTAATTAGACGGAACGCGTTCTCGCGCGCGGATGAATGTATAAATCGAGATCGGGTGGGAATACACACGCGTATAGTTTTATAATGAGCCCGACCGAGATTATTTCGCATCGCAACGCTTATAATTGATAACGCCGGCCTGAGTTTATTAATATACTCCTATCAGACATTCGTTCGGCAAACTCAGCGCTATTCTCGGCCTTTCTTTTACTCGCGACGCGTCATTGTTTGTTGTTTTATTTACTCGCCGAACACAGAACGATCCTCCCATGATGGTGCATATTAATTTACGATTTCGCGCGCACATTAACCATCTCGCAAAGCGCAAGAGCTCGAATTTTATAGAAATGTGCATACGCAGCCCGGATGCAGCGTGAATAAATGTTTTCGAAAATACGAAAAAAAGAACCGCAACTACGCAGCAACGAGTGCAACGTCATATAGGAAACAAACAAAAAAATATACCAGATCAGTCCTGTTCGTGGCTGAGGAAACGTAATTTTGACGCGCGCGTTAAGCGGTTATGATTCGCGTGGCAGTTGCTTAATTGGTCGCACAATGACCGGATTGAGGAAGAGAGCAGCATTTTGAAACGGAGCATCGCCGAGGTATAAGGACGAGACGACGACGCTATATACTGCTGTTCCATTGTTTCCAGTGTTGATACTGCTGTTGTTAACCCAGTTACAAATCCCTCATTCGTTTGTCTCGCTTGCCACTTTGTCACAGCGTTTCTTAAATTGAGATTACTTTCGATTATTATTCTAATGAAAAGGATAACCGTGTTCGATTAATTAATAAAAAATAAACATGGCAATTTCATCTTGTGACGAAGAACTCATGATGACAGCAGTGACGTTTTTATCGTTTCCAGCGACAAAAATTATCTCTGAACTATTCCTTTACACAGAAAACAGTCCAAGCCTCTAATTAAAAATTTCAGAAATTTATGAGCAACATTCTTTCTCCATTCTTCAAACATCACCAATCCCTTAGGGGAAGAAAAAAAAAGAAATCCACATACTGACCCGATTCAGCGATGTGCAAGGTCGTGCTGCGAAAGCACTCAGCACTGCGCATAGCCACACGTGTGGCACACGCGGCTGAAAGCTCTTGACTTGACTCGAAGCACTCGACGAGTGAGAGTGTCGTTAAGCGTGCGGAAGAGGAAAGGTGAGGGGGGGGGGAGTCTTTTGGGGTTGGTAATTACATGTGGTTGGAGGAATAATGGTATGATGGTGCGGGCTTGCGAAAATCTAGGATCACGTGGTGTTCATGGGTGTCGTGGTTTTTTTGAATGAATGAAAAGCCTAGGTATAGTGTTGTATCCAAAGTCTAAATTCACTAGGGAACTGAATTATCCATGTGGATAAGGATACAGGGACAACAATTATATGATGAATATTGGTATATTTTATAGTATAGATGAGGCAGACTTATCATTCTCATAAAAATTATTACAATTTATAGTAAACTGCTATTATTTTGATAATTTTTTTAATAAAAATTTACTTACCAGATTTTTAATTCAGTCAAAAGGCTTTTACTTCCAAGGATATGTATTTAAGATTTTTCGAGACATTCCATTATTACTCACTAACTTTGATTTGATTATTATCAGTTGCTCATTCTTATCGTCAAAAACTTATTATTGTCGTACAATCATGTCATCTGTAAACAAATATAAATACCTTGATTAGAAATTTAACAGAAACAAAGTAAACGAAAATTAAAAGAAAATAAAAATACTAAAACTAATAAAATCGAACATAATCGTGATCATCAAAGTCTACCGGAAAAACAGCTCTCCCAACATATTCCATCTACTGAACGTTAAAAGTAAAAACGCCAGCAATAAAACGGCCAACCCCGAAGCTGCAAAGTTTCAGCTGACTCTCGCGAAACCCGAAGACACACGTGCGCGCTCTCTCGCTATCTCGATCGCGAAAGATCGACGTCACACATACGTATCTATATACGTGTATACACCGAGACCCCGAAGGTTGGCACGGGGCTCCACGAAATTCAATATGTCTCGCAACTTTTTTTTCACCCACTTACACACACTCACCCTTTACCTTTGCACAGTACACACATACATCTTTTTTTCATATCGGAAACGTGTGCGCACACGCCACTCGACCCCGCGCATTCACATGATTATTTCAATAACGGTATATACACCCACCGCCCACATTCGCGCATATCTGTATACGAACGAAATTTGTTTCCTTTTTCGTTTTTCATTCAAACGGTTCATCCTACACGTGAGACACGTACATAGAGAGCCAGCAGCTACCCAATTACGGAACTCTCCCTGACGCTAGCGAACGAGCGAGCGAGCGCTTATTGTCCTAACGCGGGTCGATACTCTGTAAACGAGACTCCGGGCGCTGGCGCGCGCGCGTGTGGATATAAGGTGCCGCCGACGCCCCTATATATATATCGAACACGGCCAATGAGTCCTGCTGCGCGGCCCAAGGTCCTCGACGAGCGCTGCTCTCTATCTACGTTCACACGCGTGTGTGTTTGGAAATTTTCAGTTTAGATTGGGTTGGAAGGGAGATAGTGAAATAAAAGGTTTAGGTGGTTGTAGTGAAATTGGTGTTATGTAATTTCCGAGCGTGGGTGTGATACTCGTGACATGGCATAATCAGAAATAGAAGAAATTTTCGGGGAAACTACGGCTAGTATAACAGTTTTATCCTGTTGACGGGAAGTATATACTTTATATGGGAGTGGAGCAATTTTGCTGAAAAAATTACGGTAATTCATTTCGCTTCCAGACAGTATTCAAATCCCTATAATTTACAGAACATTTGCCGGTTTCGTTCATTACAGAGAAGCGATTGCTTAATAAAAATGATGAAGTTTTTTGTTTTCGGCTAGAAGAAGCTTCACCGACAAACATAATTTTTTTTATAAGAACTTACATACTAATAATATTGTCACGGGCTCAGCTCGATGAATATAACCAAAATTAATAATAATACGTATAAATATTACAGCACACTTTTACAAAAAAAAAAAAAAACCCGAACCCATTCCCCGCCCGCAAATTCTTTCCACCTATTTTTGTCCCGTATATTTATTACAGATATCTCCCACAAAAAAAGATTTTTTCTATTACCCCAATATCCAATCCATTTTTCAACCCCGTGCCGTATATCCGAAATCTCAATTCCCCCCACACCTCACGTCTACATAAAGAAGAAAAAAAAAGCCTCCGCCGGTCCGCAATTAATCGCTCGCGCGCGGAAGAAAGAGAGAGCCGCTGCTGCCTACACACACAAACACACACACGTGGTGCTCGGAGCGCAAGGTCACGGGGTCAATTTATTAGACTCCAATTAACATATCAAAACGTTTGATTTATAGGGCACGCGCCACCCACACACGGTTTACCTTTTCTCCTCGCGCGATCGATGCCCGCTGTGTGTGTATCCCTCCCCGCGCGCCGCGATAAGCGAGAGAGCTCGGGGACGTTTTTCCCTTGCGTAACGCGCGCACCCGCGCTTATTTTTTCTCGGCCTATCTTTATTTGCATCGCTCGAGGTGATTCGCTGAGAGAAAGATAAGAGAGGGAAAGAGAGAGAGAGAGAGGAATGCGGAGGAATTTGTAATGAGGTCGAGCGGAGATTTTTACGGTTATGGATATTGGTTTAGGTGTAAACGTTTTTATTTTTGTGACTGCGTATATATATCTTTATCCTTAAGAGGGTACATGGCAGTGAGTAATAATAATAATAATAATAACAAGATTATGTATATATACGCGCGCAGGGATGGAAGGTATTGTACTTTATTGGCGGCAAATCGAGTCTCCCTCTCCGTCGCGGCTGTTTAATCCATTAAATCGATCGATCGCCGATATGTTCTTTCCCTTTTTTCTCTTCGTGTCCAACTTCCGTGCGTCTTCTGCTTCTCCTTTACGCTAGATAAAATTCGTAAGGGATATATATCGGCGATAAACAGGAACCGGCGGGTCGTTCGTCTTCAGCGCGCGCGTATCATCTGTGAACCAAATGCCGAAAGTCTTTAATCAGGCTTCTTTTTTTTGCAATGTTCCGGGAGAATTGAAAGGCTATATATCAGCATGAAAAAAAAATGTTTGTGTTGTAAATTTGGAATGGAGAAATGTTTGCGTTATAGAATAGTGTATGTAAACGTGAAAGGAAAGGGGTGTACAGTTAATTGTTTCTTCAAAGAGGAAGCCTTGTGATCGTGAAAAATATTTTTGAAACAAAAAATGTTTAAAAACATGTTTTAAGACTTTTGGTACCAATATTAAAGACAATATTCTTTACATTCTTGACATCACAATCTTGATATTGTATCGAAAACTTTATATAAATATTGTATCGATTATTGTCTT
>UXGD01001727.1:0-31825 GCA_900474315.1 Torymus auratus
TGACCTACAGAACAAGAAAAAACTTATAACAGAAGTGTGCCTCAAAATTTTTTTATTTTTTTTTGGAACCACTTTTTGGTACATTCTCCAGAGAATTGCTCATATACACACGTACATACTTGGCATTAGAGACGATCAAACAAAAGCCTTATCTCGATCGCAGCCAACAATACAACAAGGTGATACATTATATAATCCTCTATATAACGCAGCTTCGATCATCAATCTCCTGATAAACGGCTGAAAGCAACGCTTCCTCGACTGCACCACCATCACATACGAAAACCAATATCCCCACGTGCATTCTTCGCGGAATCCGCGCAAAATACACACTCTCGAGCGCATAGAACTTATATTCTCTCGATTGCCCTACAATCAGCCACGCTCTCGTGCTACTTTTCGCGCGAAACTGTCGAAACTCGAGCGGAGAGGTCTGGCTCTCTTGGAATTCAGCGAAACGCGCAACAATCGGATTATACGATATATACTCTCCCTACCACGCACACGCATCATATACGCGTAATGACGCTTTGCGCAATTTTTTGTTCTTTTCGCCTCCGCGCCGAGGAGCGGCTCATTTGAATGAGCGAGATTGCACAAGTGTATAGTGTGATAAAAATCGGGAACCGCGATGAGCGCGCGATGATTTACAGTGGCGCGCGGAATGAAGCGTATATTATATGTCATTCGATTGAGGGATATAGGCAGGACGAGCGAAGAAGCTCACGCGTAAGTACGCCAGTATGTATTATTGTACATACAGCAGATTGAGGAAGCGAGCGTCGGCGATTATTAGGTAACGATTTATCCCGCGCGAGTGGGTGTTTTTCGACTTTTTCGATGATAGAGAGGATGATGGAGTACGCGCTGTGTTGTTTGTTCTTCGGATGATTTTAGCAATCCGACGCTGGAATGCGGCCCGCACACTATGTATAATGCGCATACGCGCGCTGTATATTCATTCGCGCGGATGGTGCTTTAAATCGCTGGTGAAACGCGCATGTGCGCGAGGTAGGTGTAAGTGTACGGGATATATTATTGTATACTATTTTTTGGAAATTCGAAGCGGGGATAAATCAACGTGTAATAATGAGGCGGGAGTATATGCGGAGTGTGTGGGAAAATTCGTAAGTAGATTAATGTCAAGTTTGGTAAGACACTGTAAATTCGTGAAAAGTGTTTTAATTAACCTAGTTGCCCGCGGAGGAGTGATTAGATATGCATTATATATTATATTTAGGAAAAATAGTAGGCGGAGTTGCGTCAAGAAGATCTCAGACTCGGTTTTTAGAAATACATGCACGTTGCATTTTTATTTTAGGTTCTCACGTATTTCATAAAATGCAATCATAAAATAACTGTAAATTTAAAAATATATGTCCTAAGGGGTAAACAAAGAAAGAAAGAAACTAAAATAATGTGCGTAAAATTTATGATTAATTTTTATCAGATTTGAATTATATGTAATATCCTATTTGTTTTCCATGCAGAAAGATACTTTATCAAAATATTGTACTTATTATTCACAGACAAAGCAAAACACTTTTCCATCTCAAATATGACTTCAGTATAATACAAAACTACATTTCATTTTACACCTATCACTACCAAATAAATTTACAGTTTAGAAAAGCAACGAATCACTTGTTTCCAAGCTAGCCGAAAAAAGCCGAAATCGTCGATATATCAGCTTTCCGAAGAAACCTTATAGCTACTTAGTTGCTCATCGCTCTTAAATTCTCGGCGTACAGCGTATACACACATCGATGCCAATCGGCGTAACCTTTCGGCGACCTAACGACCGCGCGAAACCCGCAACCCGCTTCGCCAATTATAAATCCAAAAAAAGGCCCTCGAAAATCCCGCCAGCGATGCACGTGTTATACTGACTCTCTCTGTCTCTCTTTCTCTCGCGCATACCAGACAAATCTCCGCCGACACTGCAGCATGAACGCGCAGAAGTAAAAAAAAGAGAGAAGCCTTCGCGCGATAACATCACGAGAGTATACGATGATTCGTCTGACGAACACACGTAACGCATTGTGTTCGTTCGCGCTTTGCCGCAGTCTCGCTCTTATTCCTCCGCTTTTCTCTCGTTTTCTTCGTCGCGCTTGCCTGCGGCGGGATTGTTAGTTTTGTCGACGTCGTGATAGATCGACTCGCGTCGCGCGATCGCGTGTTCGTATATTATATATATGTATGTGTGTGTATGTGTGTGTGTGTGCTTATATGCTAGACGAAGACGAGGCGGCGTCGACGACGACCTCTTGCACTTGACGAGGATGAGATTTTTCCTTTTTTCGAAGCTGCAGAATAGACGCGGGCTTCCTTGTTTGATAGCTCGCGTAGCTCTTGTGCTGCGCTTCTATGTGCGCTCGAGTTTTAAGGATAGCTGTGTTTTCGACGTTCTTGTTAGTTATGCACGCGCGTGAGAATGTTCGTGGTTTTGGAGCGGTGAGTAGTTTCGAATTTGGCTTCCTTGTTTCGTGAGGTTTCTATCTCTGAGGGGAATTTGAAAATTTTTTGGTAAGGAGTTTAGATCTGAGTCTTGAATGAAATCTTCAGGAACGATGAAGATATAGTTAGTTAATCTTTATTATTAATTAATCTTTATAATTTATATAGGTATTTAATCATTCTGATAATGATTCTGATATAACATACCTATTTGAATAATATTATAATACCATAATATGTCGATTCTATACAACTCTATTAGACAGTTTTATAAACAATACAGAAATCATTCATAAAAGTCATAAATTCTGGTGATTGAATTTATATTTAATTTCTATTAGTTTCTATTCTTTCATCGTTTATAAATATTTGAGAAAATTAATTTTAGATTTAAATGAAAACACAGCCCCAATTTCCTGTTTTAAATAAAATAAATCACAATCTACTCCAACAGGAGCCGCACACGAGTTCTTAAACTCAAGTCGGCAAAAATGGACAATTATATACTCCTGGATCTCATCCATCCTCCTTGGAAGAAAACACGCGTCTCGGCGCGGGCCCATAAAGTTCCCTCCGCATGCAGAATTACACACACTGCCAGCCAATGGCAGGAGGAGAGAGAGAGAGTTCGAACGACTTCCTGTGATGCAGCGAGAGTCGAGAGTTCGATTCGTCTGCGCGCGCGAGCGCGCATAGTGAATTATCGCAATGGCGACGAGAAGGACGCTCTCTTCTTGCGTGCTGGCTCTTCCTGCAATTACATCGATATTTAAACGTCCCTTCGGCCTATGTTGAAACAACCGAGAGCGAAGCTAAGAGAGATGGAGAGAGACCCGAAACAATCGCCGGTTTGTTTGCTTTAGTTTTTAGACGGATGTAGAGTTCGTCGTCGTCTGTCCTGTGCACGCGGTGTGGGAAAATTGCAGGGCAGAGGTGAGTTTAATGGGTGCAGGAAGGCTAATTTGGATTTGCTTTGGAAGGGGAAGTGCAGTGTACGTAGATGTAGGTGTTTGTGAAATTAGGAGATAAACTAAATAACAATGAAGTTATCGACTGAAAATAGTCAGGAGGTTAATTATTCATGATACGATATAATGAGTAAATCAATATAATCAAATATAAACATACAAGATGAATCTAAAATTTATAGATGCGGTTAAATTTCGATCATTTATTCAAGCACAATAATGTACATATCTATAAATGTATTTAATTGACGAGTCACTTATTTTTTAATCTAAAGGGTAATAGAATAATATTCAAAAAATTGTTTCATTTATGGCTGGGAATGTGTCTAGTCTTTCCCTATGTATAGTGAAATAAGCTATTTTAAAGGTAAAACACTTAACTGGTTTACTGTTAGGAATGCTGAAATATTCACTGTGTACCTATATATTTTTAAATTGTACACTCTTATTAAAAATTCCAGCAAGTACGATTGACCAAGCATATATATATATTATTATTAACCCAAGAATAGAATTATATTTTTATTTGGTTTTATGATTAATTTTATTTTTCCAATATCACATTCCTCTAAAACACTTGAAACTCATATTTTTATATTTAATAAGTAAGCGCTTTTTCAACCAACCAGCTACGTTGCCATAAAACAATTAATTTTTTTTCTCCCCGACAAAGTATAACCCTTTCGAGTAGAGAAACACATCTATAAAATTAACCCAAGAAACTCCGCCCGTCTTCGCGACGAACGCCGAGCTCAGGTGGAAGGGATTGCGGCACCTTTAGAATTCGCGATTTTTAGCGAATATAATAACTCGTCTGCTTTTACTCTCTTCTCCCTCTGAGAATCGTGCAATTTCGCGCGTCGCGCATCTTCAAGTCACGATTACGCGTATATAGCGGCCTGTATATAATACACCATAGGCGGTGCGTCGTATATATATATACGTTCTGCGGTGCCGCAACGCCTTTTCCCATTAAATTTTGCAGTGCGCCCGCTTGCGCGCGAGAGACTCCGACTGATTTCGTTAATGAGGCGCGCCATGTAAGATGACTTGCCCGAAAACTTTGCGACGTTTCCCGCGCACGCGCATATAGTTCTACCCCGGGGGTTCGCGCGGGTGGTTTTTTTGCGACCGTTGTTGCGAAGGGAATTGGGTTAGCTTTGTGTTGCCATGGCGCTATATACGAGAAACCTTGCGCAAATTTTGGGGTGGAAAGCCGTTGGAGGTTTCTGCAAACTCTGTAGGACGTAGTAGAGACGATATTTCGAGTCTTACTTAGAGTGCTGACTTCAGAAATAAAAAATAATTGTAACTTCTACTGTTAGTACTGGAAGTAACATAATAGTGGTAATAATGAGTGTGAGGGTAGCATAAAATCACTGTAATAAAAAAATTGAAAAAATCTGTATTTTATTGTTATTTTATTGTTATATTATTTTATAGTAATATAAAAGATCTATATCTATGTATGCAAAAAAGATTATATATATATATGCTAACTCACTGGGATAAATTGTTAAGGAATTATTAGTTGTGTACAGAAAATTACCTGATCAACCACGTTAGGAGTAATCTTCTCGAATGATTAGAACTTTTATCGTAATTGGTTGGAAGAATTAGTGCCTCTGTGATTCAAAATGCATCGAGGTACATGTTATTTGTACACATACATAAAAGGAATAGAAAATGTTGCAAACATGACACGTAACAAATTTTATTTATAAGTTTGCAATTGTAAATTTGATAAAATATAAAAAAAAATTAAAAACCATACTTGTAATCAAATTTAATTCTGTTTAGAGTTAAGATATTTTTTAAAATAATAATTTACCTTAATAAGTTCGATTATAGATGTCAAGTCTTTTGCAATCAAATTAACGACTTATGTCGCGACGTAAATTATCTCAACAGACATACAAACAAACCAATTCCCTATATATGAGTGTAATTTTTATGGAGTTTTCCAATTCAATAGTAAAATAGAAAGACTAGCTATGATCAATGATGCTTTATTACAGTTGTAAAAGAAGACCAATTAAAAAGTGAAATTCAGTAATAGACACAGAAAAACTTAGGTTCTAGATTGTGAAATAAGAGATTTTGGAGTTCTGGGCAAGATAAATTATCAGTAAATTTGAAACAAAATTATTATTTATATAATCTCAAAACTACATTTTTAATTAGATATATAAAATCTAATAATGCTATATTATAATATCAATATCCAATTATTATAGAATTTTAGCTACATTTTTTTAACGTAAAACTTTCATAAAGATCTTTAACAAATTTTCATTCAAATAATAACATGGTAACTTTATGCAGTATATCATTTTCAGATGAAAAGCCATCATTGTTTTCACCGGCAACTTTTTTTTATACAAAAAATCTAACAACCCAGATCCTCGTATAGTTTCGCTAAAATAATCAAATATCCAGGAAAATTTATTACCAGATCACATGCCGCCACTCTTCTATCTTTCGAGAAACTGCGAAATTTACTGGCCGTCGCGGCCGCATCTATCTCGGCGATTCCTTGCCGTCTAAACGACTTACAAATCAAGCTTCTCTCCTTCTCCTCGGGACTCTTTAAATCCGTCGACACACGAATTAAAACATTAAAAACCCTACACACGACGCTCGACGCATTAATCATCTCCGCTCGAACGTTTGTGTCGCAACGTTTTCAAGTTATTTATCGGCGAGGATTTTTGACAGCATGCAAAAATCTTCCTCCACCTCCTCTGCCATCAATAATTAGACTCCGATTGTAAACGTCAGGCTTTTTCCTCTCTCTCTCTCACTCTCTTTTTCTCTCCTCGCGCAATCCCACTATACACTAAATCATCGCGGAAAAAAGCGCGACGAGACGCCGCCATCCCTCGCACTTTATTCAATTAAGTCGTAAAGCGAAAATCTTTAATCTGCACTGAGAGCGCGCGGTTCCTTCTTCTCTCATTTTTTTTTCGAGCACCGCCGCGCACAATCGTAAATCTGCTTTGTAATAACGGCGATTACCGGCGCGGCACTTGTTCTCCTCCTCCACCTCCCACTTCATTCTCTTGCGCCATGGTCTTCGCGTGACTCTCCGCGCGATGCATTTATTCGGGCATAGCGGCACTTCTTACCGAGACTCGCAGCTTTTTTTTGTCCCCTCTGCTAGCTCGCAAGAGAGTGATAATGAACGAGGGGGTGAGAGAGGAGAGGGGAGACGCGGGGGACAAATTATTAGGTGGTGGCGCGGAGATAGGAGAGTGAATTGCGCGAGAGGACTGAAGATTGGAAATTTAGTCGTGGAATTTCTGCGGTCAACGCGCCGCGCGACGTTCGTTGATTAATTTGGCGCGACTGTTTTCTAAATGCCGGTTGTGGCGGTGGTGCTGGTGGTGAGTTTGCACCGGAGCTTGGATTTCGACTTTGAAGATATTTTCCGTTGTATACGGAATTGGAAAGAAGAAAATTCAAATGTTATATTCTTCTTTGTTAATGTTATAACTTATTGGCGGTATTTATTTTTGTATCACATGGGATATGGTTGGTAAGGTTATATATAATAAGGTGAACGGGCAATATTTAATTTTAGAATTGAATATAAATTAAAAGGTAATAGATGATGTCTTTTTCTTTTTAATCTATAAAGGATTAAATTAAAATAATCCATTTTCTCAGATAAATAGTAAATATTCAACAATTATTATCAACATGCAATACACATTTTCACTAGATTTTGATGTTCTTAAATAATATTAGAATATAGAAATATAGAGATATTAAATTTTAATTTCAGACACAAGTCCATAGAATGCATTTTTTTAATGAAAAAAGGCGGGAGCTTTTTTAAAAAAATCATAACTCAACGAATCAACCATCTAGATACTTCTCTAGTACGTATCTAAATTTTAAAGTATTCAAACTTGCCCGAGTTCTTTCAATCCACTTGTTCTTTGCAAACAATAACGAACTGAGCCCAATCCATGCCCTCCTCCATTCCACATTATATAATTCAAAAAAGAAACAACCACCGTACCAGTAGAAATACGCAAGCATTCATACACACACAAGCCTTCCTTTGCCCTCTTTCTCCTTTGTATATTCCACGCGAACAACAAATCGTCATCGTACCGCTCATGAATTTCTAATTCACAAAAGGTTTCCAATGCTCTCACCGCGCTCCGCAAATACACGCGACCGAATTCATATTATACCTGCGTCGCATTTCTCTCATCGCTGCTATGTGTATACCTAAAACATGAAAAGAGTCCCTATTCCTCCCTCGAGGGGGAGTGCAGAAAATGCATGTTTACGTTGGCCCGTGCGACGTAGGTTTCTGGCGCTTGGCCCCAGTCTTACAGGAAAAGAGGAACACACAATGTCGCTTTGACAAACGAGCCATAATGTAACGGCCAGAGAGTCCAGAGGTTGAAAGATTCGGGAGAGAATGGAAAAAACTGACTGCACTGCTGGCAATCTATGTCCAAGCTTTAGCTGTGTACGTTTGCGATTGCGTATTCATGTGTACATGTGTGTGGGTAAGGTTTGAACGAACAGGTGTATTCGAGTGGAACTGCACCTATGGGTTATTAATACGGTGGGATTAATCAAAATAACATGAACGATGGTTTCGTATGTTTGGTATTGTGTATTCGCGCGCGTGTGTGCGATGACTGAGTGCAGAGTGACGTGCATTTAGTTCGTGAAACGGTGAAGGTTTTGACGTGCGGAATTTCTGCTATTTTCTTTTTTTTTTACAAATATTACGAAATATGGAATTGGCATTATTAGAAAGGATCATACGAATAATTATATCAGAATAAAAGTTATTCCCCATTTGCGAAATGTATAATTATTCGAATAATTTTGAGTAACTTTTGATTCACGCGTTGGATTGTCATACAATATCAAACGTTAATATATTTTTAAATGTTTTAATTTTATATATATGCAATAATCCAACGAATATATTATGAAAATAGCGAATTAATTATTATTTCGAAAACCTCAATGAAATGAAACCCTGTGTTACTGAAAACGTTAATTTCAGGTTACAATGCTTTTATTGTATTATAAACGAAATTGATATGATCAAATCAATTTCCCACAATGGTTGATTTAATATATTAATGAATATATAATTATGTAGTCTGTCTTTCAAAGACAGACAAAAAAAAGGCGCTAAAAATACATTACAAACGTAATTAATAAAACAAGTAATCGATAACCCAGAACATACAGCAAATGAAAATTAATGAAGTTGAAATTTTTTCCCAAAGAAAAAAAAACATAATTAAATTTAAAAAAATTTTGTTGTAATTAGATTATTGCAAGAACAACCAAAAAGTCATTTATCAAAATCGTGAAAATCGAAAGCTAATCAAGCGTCCTTCCAATTTTCAATTTTACACACGCTCGTACCGCACACACACACGCATAGGTACACATACCTCGCGGAAAAACGATTCTACTGGGCTGAACGAAAGGTCGAAGGTAAAGAGGAGGCGCATTGTATACGTATATATACACCTCGATGGTGCAATTGCCCCCTCACGCGCGCACTTATCCGGCAATTTCGCTGAGCATAAGAGACGGTGCACCTAGCTGCCTATAAATCAGCGATAATCATTGGGATGCGGCGCAAGCGCGCGGAGGTGGACGTCGGGAAAAAATGATTGAATTATCGAATGACGATTCTCAGTGGGAAGATCGATGATGACTTTTTGCACGGCGCCCCGCCATTGATTCCGATTATTGTCGCACGCGCACAAGCGAGCCGGCGATGAATTGCTTGGCAATTTTTCCCCTCGTTGGCAAAGGTGTATACTTGAATGCTCATTAGTTGGCGGGTTGAGACAGATGAAAAAAAATCACGGGCTGGCGTTGAGCAATGAGGATAATTTGTCACTTTTAGAAACGGCGCGATGTTTCTGAGGTGACAATGCCGCAATTTTTTCGGGATTTTATTTTTAAATGATTTTGGGTTGGTGAAAGAGTTATATGTGTCTATTATAAAGTTGAATATTATATTATTCTTTCGCAGCTGATGGTTTAAATTCTTAATGCCATCGAGGTGTTATTAATTTAAAGGTTAGAAAGACATATGTGAATACATCCATCATTCGTTTTATCAAATGTCAAACTGTTATTTTATAATGGAATATTTCATGAAAGAAAAACTAGGTCAAACCAAAATATCGAAAAAATAGCATAAAAGGAAGATGCTAAAGATAACGAGTCTGTAAAAACTGGTGAGAGCGCAATGAACTTTTTCTCTCGGTCCAGAGACACAGCAGTACAACCGCCAAAGACAATGGCAGCTGCCTCGTCCCAATCATCGAGTAATATCCATTATAATCCTCTTCTTTCTTTCTCTTCCAAGAAAAAGGCTAACACAGAGAGATACTCTCGATCGGTCGATCGATCTCTCATCGAGTTAAGCTTGTAATGACGGACGCTTTCTTCCCTCCCCTTCCCTCCCTCCCTCGTTTATAATCCATGCACGAGAAGGTATTTACGAAATTATACAACTATAGCGACATGTCGGCGTGATGCATCTGCTTTGACGACTTTGAGGCGCTTTGACGCTCGAGTGAAATCTGATTTTTTTCGACGAGAAATTTTCGATGTGCTATTGACATAAACGTTTAGTTAGGTCCTGTATACAAATAATGTATGTCATGGGTAAATATATGTTATTTAGCTAAACGATACAGTAATGATTGATGGTATATTTTCAAAAGTATGCGTTATGAATTTCAGATGAACGCAGATATAAAATGAATTATAATGGCATTCGATTTAACCGTCGAATTTATTATCATATCAAAATCGTGCTGCATAATGAATGCGATTTCTAGAAATATAATTGTGAAGTGTACCGCAAAAGTTCAAAAGTTTATTGTTAAAATTTCATGAATCGATACTATGATTATTTAAGCGGATTGAAACAATTTTAAAAATGACTTCAGTAAAAATTAATGTAATTTCTTTGTTAGAAAAATTATATTAGAGAACCAAAAATGTTAAATTGAGGAGATAATTAAATAAGTACGTTCACATGAAATCTCGATCAAAGTGCATTCGAGTGCTATTTATAAAATCACATTTTTTCAAATCTTTATGAAAATAAAACTTTATAATAATTAAAAAAGATATTAATAGAAAGAAAAAAATATCCAACTTGGTTACAAAAAAATATTCAACAATTTATTCCAGTAGACAAATAAATAATATATACGAACAGATTTTCATGTAAAAACTTCAAGGAAATTGTATATTTTTTCCAAAAGACGTGTACATAATAGACGTTATTACGTGGGTTGAGATAATGAAGACGTGACTGGCTACGTGATCGGTAAACTTCGTTAATTTTCTCTTTCCAGGACAATAGGCGAGTGCGGTGGCGACGATGCATCGGCTGTAATTGAAATAAGAACGTAATTAGTATACCGTGATTAGGAAAAATTGAGGTAATATTGAAATAAAGCGATGCATTACTGTAAGTAAACAAAATATTATTAAAACAAAGTATGTGAATAAAAATATTGACGATATCCGTATAATTGTACTTTTAGCATTACGTTATTTAGCATTATCTCCAAAGTAATTTCATACGTAGCTTAATTAATAAAAATGATTTTATAAGTAAAATCATTAACTACGAATGAAATAATCTTACCGATCGACTTTCTTCATACGGCTGGCTATCAGCGGCGCCTCCTCGCCCGCATTATGTACTTGCAGCGCTCCTTCTTCGACATCTGCCGCCAGCACTTGCCCGCCTGCTTCGCCACCCGCGTCACACACGCCTTTGGATTCCGGCGCAGCATCCGCAGGAAGAACAGGATAAACCCGTTCACCTGGGGTTTGGGACAACGCTTCTTCTTCTTGCAGGACATCGCGCGTTCTAGACTGGCTTCTGCGAGTTACGAGCTGCCGAGTATAGCTGCGAAAAATTTTATTGGGATGTATTTTTTTGGATGGTTTAAGGTAAAATTAAGTTTGGGATAAACGAGAGTTCTAGGTTATGGTGCGTCGTTTTATATTTTTTTGGTTATTAAAAATTTTCTCGTTTTTCTTTGCTGTTGATTACCAAATTTAAAGTAAATGCTAGAATATTTGTGCATCGTATAAAATAAATGAAGATATTTGTACAATAAATACGTTCACATCTTTTTAATGAATTCGTGGATAACTTCAGAGTGATAAAGTTTACAAAATTTTATATCAACTATCTGTAATATTTATAGGTTATAGCACTTAAAATTATGAATGAAAATTTCAAATAAAAATATATTATTATGGATAGGAAACAAAGATATGACCGTGATTTTGTAATTATGACTCAATTTGAAATGAAATAATAGTTACCAACGGTGGCCGCGTATGAGATAACTAGACACAACTAGATTTGATTACATGTAAAGCTACACAAACTTAATTTAAATGTAAATGCCACACAAATCAAAACGCACTGCAACATCCACAATTTTCACGAGAAAATGAAAAAAAAAATCGTTCACCGCAATGCCTATAATTTAGCTTATCCTCGTTTGATATCAAAACAAAAGCCACTATATTCTTCTTCAACGAAACCTTTTCTCACGAAAATCCGTAAGCCACCGGAATCGTGAAATTCCACAGCCGCAAAGAACGGGAGAAAAACCGACCTTCAAAACCGCACGGACTTACAAAACCTCCGCGGCGCGGATTTTAAAATCACCTGCCCTCACCTCCTCGGTATATAACGGCTCTCGTCCTCGGCGCAAAATCACCTCGAAGTAGCCTCCCTCCTGGTCGCTGCCTCTCTCGCACCCGTAATTTTGACTTCTAACCCGGGCTCGCGCGTGGCCTTCTTTTACATGGCTGGCGACGGACAGGCTATGCGCGATGTTCCCGCCGTGGGGGAGTTTCGGTCCGAAATCGGCGAACTGCTTTTCTTCAGAGAACGGGAAAAATTTTGCTGGCTGGACGTGCGGCTCTCATCGCCGCGTAGCCGAAACTGATGGTCTTTTGTCGATAGGAAACAGCGGACTGGTTGTTTGTTTGTTTCGGGCGCCGTTTCCATGCACCTGATCTGCGAGCATTTTCACACCGGTGCGGTTTCAATTTTCTTGGAACGTTCGAATATCTATAGATCATTCGAGAGTCAAAATACGATTATTGTTGATTAAAAGTATGATGATTGTATTATAAGAGGATTTTCATTAATTATTCCGCATTAGGATCAAGGTATAAAGGATCTATCTACTAAAATCCACACCAACATACATCATATTTTCTATCCTTGGCGATCGTCGCATACAACCAACCTGTGTAAAAATCTATAATGAGATGAAATTAATATCAATAATAGAAACTTTCGACGATCTTTTATGTCCCATTGTATTACATTGTAAAAAAAAAACAGCAAATGTCTCCGCAATAATTCATCGGTGGAAGACGTACCGATTTTTCATGACACCATATACAATTACTAATTTATAAAACCGTTAAGAGTGAGACACATTTTTAACGAAAGCAAAATAATCGAATGAATAGAAAAGGAATTTTTCAATACACTGCTTTCATTGCTGCAATTGAAGGGTTAATAAAAATATAAGTATCCTAAACTAAGCGTGTCAAAATCATCTTACTATACAAGAACCTAATTTCTCCAGAATATAAAAGACATCTTGACCAATCTCATTCACTAATAATAACCTTGAAAATCTCATTACACATGCACGCAATCGCCATTCAACAATCGTCACCGATTACAAAAATCCCCGTTCAATTACCTATATATTATATACACCACACTCGACGACGTGAACTTTCATCTCATCCGCGACGCGACCAAAACAACAAACCGGCAACACAAAGACACACACACGAGCAACACATTTTTCCTGGCCGTTTTCCCGTGCAGCTCAGAGGACTCATTGAAAATTAATAAGCCGAGATTCTTCCTCGATCTATAGTCGCGCGCGCGGGCACTTTCTCCATCGAACGCGCCGTCGGCGTTTGTCTGTCTGCATGTATAGATATTGGCAGCAAAGGCGGCGATAAGGATCGTATTGAAAAGGCGAGAGATGCGCGCGCGCATTGTTTGAGAGTGCTCGCGGAATCTTAACGATTCTCGATTTGTAGCCGTTCGAGGCGTTATGACTAATGGCTTCTCGAGGGTACCAGCGCTTGCACTGAGTTTCGGATGATGATGATTTGTCTGACTCTGTGGTGTTTGTTTTGATTGGCTAATTGTGCTTGTCTAGATGAGAAAGATTTGAATGATATTTTTTAGAAATTTTATTTAAAGAAAAAGGAGAGAATCATAAATTTTGTGGACATATATTCGGAATTTTTTAGATTTTTCTATCCATTGTTCTTATATTTGATCGTGTTTCCATGCTAGGCAAAAACTACCGTGAAATATTGAACTGTATATTGGTCAGAGATCGCCGATATAAACGTACACGCAGGATTCAATGTCGAGAACAGAATACTTTATAAAACAATTGCTAAGGCTTCAACAATCCAAATATTCTTTTACTTTCTTTTTTTTTTCTTACTATTTTTCGTAGATAAATTACAATTTCTTGGCATCATAACTAGTTCAAATGTGAATTAACAAAACCAAAAATACTCATGACTTTCATTCCCTTTTCCCCATAGATTGAGCAATTTTCAGACGCGAAAACAACGTCTCATCCTGAAAACAAATCAAACCGTTTAGTTTCGCGAAAATCTCTCGCGGCACCGCCCATAAACTTTTCTTTCATCTTTTCTCCCGTAAAATTGTCGCAACGTCGTCGTCGTCGTCGCGCGACAGCATCACTATCATTACAAAGTTTATTTACCGACTGGTACAGCGTCGTGCGATTTTTTCTAAACAGTAAAGTCTCTCGATTGTTCGTCTGGTCTCTCTCTCTCTCTCTCTCTCTTTCTCTCCCGGCCACCGCTGGAATGCGGCGGTTTCGCGCGCCGTGTCATTTTCGTTCGAGTTGCGTTTCGGCATCTCTCGCGCGGGCCGTCGCGGGGTGACGAAAATTCTCATAGTAGTACACGGCAAAGAGACGACGACGAGTTTTTGACGTTGCGTAAACCGGCCTCGAGTCTTATCGCTGATATCTGAGAGATAGCGTGGTTTGAGGATAAAATTTTGGCACAGTTCGATACCGTAGAGCTAAAGGGGTATGGCTTGAGCATATTTGCAATTTCATTCGTTGCTCATTTTGGAGGTTGAAATGCCAAATTCTGAAGAATTAAATTTTAAAAAGTATTAATTTTATAACTGGTTATAGACTGGTTGAGTGACTTCAGCGTTTTAGATTTTATAGTTTATAATATATTTTTAAGTGAAATAACATCACGAAATTTTATGTAAAAATAGTTAAAACTCGCTTCCATATGAAAAAAGCTTTTCTTTACACATAATTAAAAATCCAATCAATTTATGAAAACACGTAAAATTCAACCTCACCTATGATTTACCAATAAAAACTTTAATTAATTATTTGTATGTACCCAGTCTACGGAGACCTTAATTACAATCCTATATATACTCAAGAAAAAAAGGGAAAAAAAGGTGGAAAGGAACCGAGCCGTCAAAGAAAACGACATCTCGTCGTCGTCGAACGGACATTAATCGTTTAATTACACATTGCACGGAAGGTAAAAAAGAAAAAGATGCGACATACTCGCGCGCGGAGGGAAACGGACGTGATGTCTCTCGCGGAATGCACCATAGCGAAGCGATTACAATCGGTCGCGTGTTCGGGTATTTTCGATACTTTCTAGTCGATAAGAGCGCGCGATTGTTATGACAAGCGTCGCTTAATTGTCGCGAGCTTGAACGTGGGAAAAAAAGAGAGAAGCACGGAATAGGCGGGCGGGGGAGAGAGGGGCATTATATAAGGCCATTTATGAAGATGAGCGGCGAGAAGGGAGAGAGAGAGAGAGAGAGAGGATAGCTGCGGCTCGGGCTTGTTTTCGTCATGGATAAACGGTTTGGTATATAGTAGTAGCAAAGTGCCTACTCGTGACGTAAGTTTACGTAAATGTTATTTAATTGTAATCGACGTTGCGGATGCGAATTTCATAATTTTAATTGTTTTAGGGCAGCAGCCTGTGTTCAATGGGTATATTTTGACTTTAGGCAATGAAGAGTTGCGGGATATATATATTAGTACCGCGGGACGATGATGGTGGATATCGTCGTTATACGCGTGTCAACGTTTTCTCTCCGAGTAATTAGAAATGCCTATGGCAGGATGCCAATCATCAAGTGATGTTAAAAAAAAAATATTTGTCAATGTTAGTTATGCGTGAGAATTATGTGACTAATTCAATCTTTTTCTCGCGATGCTACATCAGTTATACTTTTTTCGTTCTTATTATCGTTGGAAAACAGTTCGTCTAATCCTTTATAAAAGCTTCTTTTCGTATGTATCTCTATATTTGCTTTCCCTTAATCAAATCAGCAAGAACGCGGATATATGTAATAATAATGGCACTACCAAACGTTCGCTTCCTCCAGAAAAAGTCTCGGTCATAAACTCTCTTTTGTAATCCCGCTTCTTTTTCGTAAGTAGAGGAGCGAATCGAGCGATCCACCGCGCCAGATATATCTACGCGCGACTCGCCGGCGTGCACCTAATAATTATTGTGAAAATCCACTTTGCTTCTTCCTCCTCCTCGTATTACGTGTGTGATTTACATACGTTACATACACTTGCCCGCGCACGCGTACGTCAATTACCTTTGTCTTTCTTTCTTTATCGGCCCGCGATTATCATCGGCCGGCAACAACGAACAATATATGACGCTTTCGATTATACGCGGCCGACTTTCTTTGAATTTATTGGAGTGGCATTGATTTCATGACTGACAACCATTCGATTTTATAGACCGACTTTTTTTTCTCATCGACGCGTACTATGAATACAGTCTTATACAGATTTATAATTTGTGTGTACATTTAATTCGATTCGGTAGATACGTATCTTTTTGTACCGGATCATTATCATGAAATTTCTTTTTGGTTTCCGGGTAGATGGGCATAATTGCGTTTGAAAGGATAATAATCACACTAATCCTATATAAAATAATTAACTCCATCTCATCTTTTTGACATGAATATATCTGCAATAGTATACATTCGCCTAATCTACATCCTTCATGCATATTGAAAGAATGTCTCTTTTCTCTTAATACAACACAACGACTTTATAACTCACGTACACACTTTTTTAGCTTTCCATTCGATGGTCGTATAGTGGCGCACGAGCTTGCAGAAAATACATACATACACGCTCTACTTTTGTTTTCGGCGAACAATGTGCCAGGAGATACTTGCACATTTTGTTTCCCGCCCGCGCTTTTTGCATTAGAGTATAGGAGAGTGAGCGCGGGTGTGCCACACAGTCATTGTCGTGTGCAGAAGCTTTGCCGTTTAGATTTTTTTGTATATACTAGAACGCTGGATGCTTTCGTTTTGCATTTTAAACGCGAATTTAGGTTGTTTTACATTCAGATATTCTTCTTGGGCGGCTTTTGTGATCAGGGTTTTGTGTACTCACCACTGTTGCAGTCTATTTCTGGTACGAAAACTCTGGTAATAATAAGTAGAAATGTCTTAAATTGTTTTTGAGTGCCATTCAGATAAATGTTAATTAACCAGTTCGTTACGATTTTAAAAGTAAATTTACGTGCTAAAACATATTTCTGGAACAATATTTCGTCGATATTTTTACGTACTAGATATATAGAGAATTTCATAAAATTGATACTTTCCGTACGGTCACTTCTACCTACATTTTACAATATAATTTTGTAATATTCCAAGAGCTATTAAACTTTATACACGAAAGACATAAAATTTTGTAATTTACTTATTGCATGCATCGATGTTTTGCTATTCATTTAATAACCACAATAATCCACGTATAAGAAGAAAAAGAAATATTAAAAACACAATCAATTGCCAAACCCGATTCACGTATACGCCCATATGACCATATCAATGGAGCTCATCCAATTGCGTAAACCGCTATAATAAAACAATCTTTATCCTCGCGTAAAATGACTCGCCACCTTATCCATATCCCATCATCACATCGATGATAAACCGCTATAAGTTAATGGCTATTCGCTTGACGCCTCAGATTACCATCGGAGCTTATATACCAGGCGAGGGCTTCCTAATCGGTGCGCGGCTCGAAAGCGGCAATCCGCACTTTTACGAGGATGTATATACGTGTTCTTTTTTTTTACGGCCGGCGCGCGTGTAAGTGCGACTCATCGCGTTGACCAATTTTTCATGGCGGAAGAGAGTACATATATAGATGTTACGTAAGATTTTGCCACGCGCAGTGAAAACTATACATACGACGATCGTCGACGTCGTTGATTGTTTTGACGGAGCGAGTTCGGAGACGCTTTGAGTTTTTGCGCCCGTAAGATTGGATTGATGCATAAGCATGATATGATACATGCGAGTGTAAGAAGCCTGTAAGAGTGAAGTGGAGGTTGATGGCACTGAAAAGGTGAGTGTCGAATCGCTAGATGTTGGCTATTACGGTGTAATATACGCTTATTTGGAGTTAGTTATGGAGAGAGAAAGGGTAATAATATTAATTAAGTTAATAAATACATTATTTTTCATTCACTCTTTTATTCTAGCATCATTTCTATGATGTATCTTTTGTAAGTATCTATACCTTTATGAAGGTTTAGATGGTTTGGATGATTTTTATACTCTTTTGGACACATAGCTGAATTAATTCCAATAATCACGCCATCGCTTGTGAAAAGCGGACCGCCGCTATCACCCTAACAAGTAAAATTAAAATAATGAATAAATTGTTCGAAATATCGGTTAGTAAATTTTCTTAAAAGTTACATTTGGCTAAAACATCTATTGAACTCACACATTCTATGAATGATCCTTTCGAGCACAAGAATGATGCAGGAAATACGATAAAATAAGGCAATTCTTCGAAGGGACCTCATTACATTTTGATGAAGGAATGATTTCCAACATAATTGTTTTCAGGAATCTTAGAGTCGGATCATCACCCCATCCAGCAGTATATGCATGTGTTCTTACCAATTCAAAATTATTTTTCATTGAAATTTTGGTTGGGTGAAAAATGTGATTGTCTACCATGCTGGCTAGCTACAATTATTTTCAATATTCAGGATTATATATGGTAGATAAATTGAATTCTTAACAAAAATATTAATATTTTACCTTCAGAACGGCAACATCGTTGGTATCGTATACGAGTAGCTTGTTATTTTCATATGCCCAATCATCAAAGGTTAACCAGTAACTCACCTCATATTTCCTATATACCAAGTCTCAAATCAGCGAACCAAACGGTTACTCGAATGTACTCAGGTATCAAGTTCTGAATGCAATGCTCCGCTGTTAAGACGTGCTCTAGTGAGATTAAAGTTCCAGTGCATATCTGATCCTGTTCTGCCGGCCCTTGATATGACTCATATCCGATAGAAACGCCAAGGGAAACTCGTTTTCTCCAGCTAATCGAACGTTGGGACCAGTTAAAAGTTCGGCACTTGAAAAACAATAATGGTTACCTGAAACTGAGGAAAACCGTGCTTGCGATAATATAATTAAATATATAGTTAAGGGAGTACCCTCAGCAATAGAATTTGAAATGAAAATCGTTTGATGTTTGGGTGACAGCTGTATTAAAGTGAACTGAAGCTCTGGTTCAAATTTTGTGAAAATTCAGAGCTTTAGAAGGAAGAAATTAGTGATTGAAAATAACATGGGCTCTCATGGGAAAATGCATCTTTTGTAGTATATAAAAACACTGTAAAATGAAAAAATTCTGAGAAAATTCTGAGATGTGCAAAAATTTATCCCAGATTCATATCTGCTTTAAAAATTATCATTCAGAGCCTCTTTTTCGAATAAAACATGTTCTCTCGAACTATTAAATTAGGTTAGAATTATATAGGCATATAATATGGTACTACATTGCCAAACTTACGACTGTTACTGTGTGAGTCAATGACATATCGAAGCGTTTTCTCTCAACTGACTATAGCTACGTACCGAGGGTACTCCCTTCGTACGACAGTTTCATATCTATAGGTAAATTAGTAAATATACTTTCTTTAGTCAAAGATCAAAGCAAAACAATATACCTATATACATACACACACAGTCTTACACGCATCCATATGGACATTTTCTGAAAATGATGTATTTCGAATCTACGTATGTTAAATAATACTCATTACTATCATGTTTTCACAGAAAATTTTGGTTCTACTATAACACAGCCTTCTCTGTGCGGAAGCTATAATTTTATATGAGATGTTATCAAATAAATGAGTTGATACAAGGTCCTTTTATGTGTGTGTGCTACTTAAATTAAACGTTGTTAGATAGTCAAAGCAGCGTCTTTACCTTTGATTGATGTTCATCATTACAGAACGAATCATAATTCTCAAAACTTAGAAAATGTTTAGGATTTATTGAAAGTACCAGTTAATTTATTGCAATCGTAAAATGACGAGATTTCGCAAAGGATATTAACAAATACTTAAACTACCATCAACTTCGTAATTTATGTATTTATAAATTATAACGAAACATCGAATTTGGCAACGCGCCGAACAAATTAATTTAAAACCGAAAAATTTGAAAATGACAATAATAATAAGAACGATAATAATAATAATAATAGGCGCGAGTGTAGTCGTAAATGAAGCGGTAATGAAAACGCCGCAGAGCGAGCGCCGATTATTGTGTACGTCTCTAATGGTACAACTAAAGCGCCGACGTCGTCGCTGCCGTCCAAACATTGTCGTAATGCAATTTCCAAAAGGTACGCCCGCCTCTAATTCTCTCGCAATTTCGTTTTCACGCTCAATGTTACATTACATACGTTTACACACATACAACCGTACATCCTCATCTCACTATTGTCTCTCGCATCGCGCAACTATATATATGTACGTTTATAATACAAGTGCGCGATGTGTATATGCATGTATATGCACGCTCGTGCGCGTTTATAATAATAAAATTCCGGAGATTGGATTTCCGAGCTGGGAAAATATGTTAATTGTGCGCACGTTTAATTGGGATGGGCCGACTGGCGCGGGGTTTATTAAATTTGCGGTTTTCGTAACGTCGCGCGTGTTTGCCGTGCATTATTATACGCGCGTATAATATCGCGCCCGCGCGACGTTAAATTTACCGCTCGTTTTACGATGATTTTATTAAGCGATATATTTCATTGCGTTATGTGTGTATGTGTATATGTGTGTGAAGCAATGCGCGCATTTGTATCTAAGTTTTGTTGCTCGAGCGCGGAGTTTAGCGAATCTTGGGTGTTATTAGCGCGAAATACATCATGGCTCTTCGGAGGGGTTGGTTTAATATAGACGGAAAGGTTGCAATGAATTATTTTTACAATGCGGAATATGACTTTCGACATATTATATGTAGTGCAGTTGTGATGATGTGACCTGAAATGGTTGTTTGCCACATGATTTTTTAAAATACTTTGGACAAGTTTTCAATGAATCATATAAAGTACGTTCAGTTACATATAAATGAGGTAAATCGCAAGAGGTCGTAAAATTATGTATTATAGGTATTATAATATTATCACAGGCATTTTATTATTCGTCACTCACGGCTATAGTTTGACTGTTCAAACGAATAATTTTAACATGCATTTCAATCACGAACGAAATTTAAAATAAATGAGTTCTCTGAAAGTTATGATAAGGAATAAGACGTTTTTCTGAATAATTTTCTTCCGATGGACTAATACCAATAATTAAATTCATTATGCATTTACAATAGTAAATCACTAATATAGTAAAGTTTACATCATTTTTCAAAGTACCCAAAAAATAATAAATTTCTCAATTCACATGCACTTTCTCAACCACCGATAAGCTGAAAAACAATAAGATTATGTTGAAAAAAAAACATCGCGAAATCCTTCCTAGAAATACAGTATTATTCCCCAACTCCAATTACACGCGAATCGCGCAATTCCGGCGTTTGCGTCTATCCACCACACGAAATTTTAATTGCCGCTAATTACAAAGTTCACGGGTAAACAAAGTCTTCTCCTTCTTCTTCTTCGACACACACGCGGACACCTTGCATCAAAGGTTCACGTGCCGCGCGTGCACGCAAGGCGAATCTCGGACGCACGCGACCATTATAAGCGCGGGAGGAGGAGACAGACGTTGCCGCCTATTACACGCGTTCTCACGTAGTTCTGGAAGGATCGCGTGGATCCGCTAAAGTAGAATTTTCTTTCGTAAAGACGATTCTCGGATGTCTCGGATGGAAGAACTCATGGGCTGCTCGCTTTCGGGAGTAATCCCATTGTTCTGTAGTTGTAAGTAGTTTGCTTTGGCATTGGATGGACTTGACGGGCTAATTTGTCGTGAGTGAATAAATAGCTTGCTTAGCTATTTTCGATATACAGTTTAGGAGTCTTGAGTTGATTGGGAATTCTCTGGACAATTCGAATCTATGTTATATAGTTAATTATATTTATATTATATATTTCATTGTGGTATATATATTATATAAAAATGATTTTCATGCATTATTCATAATTAATTTATTAATAATAATTAATTAATAATAAATCCACTCTAACCTCAAAATTGCAACTTTGATATGATTTTTCGGCGCTCCTGGTATAAAATGCGGTTCGAGACTAGTACGTAAGTAGACTACTTACCGCAGGTGACCTTTTTCGCTTGAGCGAAGCAAGAAGGAAAAAAGTCACATGAGATAAATAATCTACTTCTGCACCCGTATCGAAAATTACTATAATTAAGTGTTCGTCTGCTTTATTAATACTCTTAAATAATAAAAAAACTGTCGCATAAAGTTAGATTCATAACTTTGAGAAGATAATATCTATATTAAGATAATATCTATTTATGACGTTATATTATAGTTTCAATCATAGATAATTACTTAATTGATAAATGTTTTTAAATTTATTAAAATTAAAAATGCCAGCATTGTCAATTATATATAGCGAAGAGGTGAAGAGAAGGGGGGGGGGCATCAAGTGCAGTAACAATGTATATATAATCATTATGTAGATTATATTTTTTAAATAAAAATTTGTAACGAATCCTCTCTTATATTTCATTTCGTGTTCGAAATTAAATGCTTTACATTTATGTACTAATTTTGTTTTTATATTCACAAATACTCTATATTTTTTCTGTACACGTAAATATAGTTAACAAATGTTAAATATTCCAGCAACGTTGTGAATTTGCAGATGGAAAGAGGAAACGTACTATACGTCCTGTGTAAACACAGGTTAAAAGAGATGACTGTAAATATTAAATTTTTCTAGAAATTTCTAGATACGTGTGTTGAAGTTTATACAGTAGTGACTTTGTTTTTAATTAATAATTCAAATGAAATTTTAATTCTAATGTATGCGATGCTTTTTCGCTTCATATTTGGTTGAAGTATGTTCTTTATAGTTTTATAAACATTACATAATATATAGCTTCTCCATATAACTTTTTAACAAAATATTTTTAAATCTTTTTTTATTAATATTTGTGTATACAAATTATTATCCTATATAATATAAATAAACCGAATTAAATTCCTGAAATAATAATTAAGTTTTTTTTAAATATCAAAACGTGAAAATTAGTCACAAATGATGGATTTAAATGTTCCACAATTTTCTTTTAATATATGGCGACGAAGCTTATATCGGAAACAAAAGAAATTAATAACTGATTAATAATTTCTTATTAAACTTTCTTTTTCAATATTAACTTTTATTCTAGATTGAAAAACTTTCACGATATTAAAAAAAAAATACCGCATTTAGAATTCGATGCATATATAAGGAGATTGAAAAAAGGAACTCCCGATCCTACGTCATTCCACATCAAAGTTTAAAAAGTCAGTACAAACGTCAGGGGGCTCGAAGCCATTTCAACTTTATAAACTATCGATGCCCCGGCTTAAGCCGGCACTTGCGCGCCTGTCGTCAGCCCCTAAACACTTTGCTACTTCTTCCCGGCAAAAAAGGAAGCGGAATACGAAAAAAGAAAAGACAAGACAAGACTGCCGCTGCTGCTGCTCCATTTGCAAAGCTGCCGCGTCGTCGCCGCGCAACTTTTCATCGCGGCCTGCAGAGCAGATCTGTATCGGAACTTCTTCGCCCGGATTGTCTCAGCTTTTATTCCCGGGACGTGACGAAGGATCGATCCTTCCGCACCTCGGCTCTACGTGTACAAGGGAAGAGAGAGAGGGAGAGAGGTCACGTCTTCGCCGGCGCACGGCTTTTTAATCGGATGAATAACGAAACGAGGCGGAAAGGAAATTCCTTATTTGGAAAGTTTTGACGCGGGTGGAGGCTGTCTGTTCCCTGTTTTAAAAAGAAATATTGTAAGTGAGCAGAGGGCTGAAAAAGCAACAGCATTATAAGGAAATATTAAAAAAATAATTTTTGATGTTATATAAATATTTTTTACGAGTGTGTAAACATATATCTTAAACTGATTATTTCTATTTAAATATGTTTCGAATTTCCCAATAAGATATGGAATATTTTTTACTAATTTGCAATAATTGATTTAGAGGATTTATATATCGTTGTATGTTGTAAGATATTATTTATTTTCAATTTATTTATTAGAAATTCTGTTCGATGTATAAAAAAGTATTAAACGAGTGGTTCTGACGAACATAATATTATACTATTAAATTACACGAATGATACGAATTGCTCGAATAATCGAAGAAATTTCTTATACTTTCATTATATAATTACAACTACTTGTGCTCATCCATTCAAGCAAATATACCCATAGCCGCTTCTCCTTAAGAATCTAACAAATGGAACCGCTCGGCAACTGGCAAAACAAACAGACGATATATTAGTGACGAAAAAAAGGAGAAGAAGAAAATTTCTCCCCAAAGGGTATTGAAGCGGAAAATTAAATATCATAATCGCAACTCGTGTAAACAATCGGCGATTCTTCCGCGAGCGAGAAAGAACGCGTGCAGGATCTCTCTCTTTCTCCCGCTCAATAGACGAAAGTAAAAGTTGCACCAGGACCTGTATAATCAATATGGGCACAATAAAATCGGCGCGCGCGCGCGCGGCCGCGATCGGCTTTTAATTAGAGCTGCGACGTACGGCCGTGAGCGAACGCGCGAAGCGCATGTAATAAATATTTATCGGATGCTGCAGCGCTTCGAAATTCCGAGTTCGCTCTCTACGGTCGCCAATGCGAGTGTAATCCGATGCGTGCTGTACAAGAGGACTTTAATGGAAATGACAGAGACAATTATTTTTGCGGTTTTCCGATTATATCGAATTTCTTAAGGATTTATTTGAAATAATAATATCATTATTTCGTGTAAGTATATCTACTTTGAATTATTTTCGTTCGTTTTCTGCAAATATATTATGATCATTGTTTATTTACAATAACTCATTTATTGATCCAGAAAATGCATTGTTGTAAAATATTTAAATGTATATAGTTAACTAAACTTGACTAAACTTACTTTTGTATAAAAACGGGAAATGAGGTTTGTACTGTTCACCTACAAATTTCGAAAAATACCTGTTCCTAATCTCTAAACCTTTATACACTAAAATTAAATTTATAATTTAGGATTTCGGTTCACATTGTACTAATGATCTTGAATTTATGGAATAGCAATGCAAGCAATAATCCATTCGGGTACACATTTCATATCAGTGAATCAATTTGATTACGTTATCAAATGATTAAATCAAAATCTAGTTATAGTACAGCTGCTAAACTGTTTTCATGTTTGTGTCGCGTATAGCAAATAAAGAAATAAACATATTAAAAATATATACATATAAGAAATCTACTATAGCAGCGCTGAAATTAAAGATTTGTAAATAGAATTATAATTAACGTGTTGAATTCAATCAATGGCACTTTTTAAATTAGCGTGAATTTAGTAACCATTGCACTGAACAATAATCATTTTTCATAGTTATTAAAAATAGACTAATATAATTAAAGGTAAATAGAAATTATAAGATTTTAATTGGTAGAAATGCCATCTTCATCATCGCAATGCATAAATTAAATCGTGTTGCAATGTTTTAGGTCTAAAAAATATTAATATGTCATTTGTCAGAAAATTAGATTAGCAAGACTAAATGAATCTTTGGGCTATTTTATTGGTACAAATCAAACTAGTAAATACATAATTTGAGACAACCATTGATCATTACAAATAATTGATGTAAAAAGGTAATATTTGTAGACATCAACAATTTATTAAATTGATATAATTGGACAATATATTATATACAGCTTAATACATGTATTTGATAATAAAAAAGCCTAGTGTTCTATATATTGAGTCTCCTTGAACTCGCAAAATTCCTAGCATCCTTAAGGTTACGCTGAGGTAATCATATAATTATACTTAAATATAGGATGATACGTTCTACATTTCGTTACAATATAAAGCTTATTAGTGTTACAAAAGATTTTGAAATATATAACACTTATCTACAAATAGTTCTATGAAGAAGGTATTCGTGAGATAAATTACGCTTTTTGGGGGCATGTTGAAAATTGAATTTGTATTGCGTATACCTAAACAAATTTATAACAGAATTTTTAACGATATTTTTTTCAGACTTCAGTTTTATTTATTTATAGTACATTGTTATATATTCTTTACATCAGTCGTTAAAAATTATTACTTTATACACAAATTATTATATTTCGCAAATAAAACAGTATTTTCTACTTACTGTAACTGGATTCGCTCAATTATATTCTCTAATAAATAACCTCACAACAACGAAAATTTGCGCAAAATCGATACATTCCGCACTACTGCAGTTACATCCTTTAGAGAAGATTTACACTTTTGCGGCAACCCAAAAAGAACTATACAAATTCCCTCGATCACGATTGGCTACTGAAAAATTTCGCTACACCATCCTAGAACCCACCTTGTCCAATTATTCATTACTCCCCGTTTCTCTCTCTTCACGTGCACGTAAACGCCTTCTCATTAGGTATCGGTAGCTTTTTGCGCGCGCGCGCAGCGGTGCCGGTGTGTACTTATTAACCATTGAGCAGTGCCCGCGTGCGCGCGCGTGTATGCAAATGAGGAGCTATCTGATTGACTGTTTCGGCCGGCGAGACTCGTATTTGCATAGACTCGATTTCGCGCGCTGCAAGCGGATACGTCGTCGCTGCTGCTGCCGCTGCTGTTCACGAAATTGTGCACTCGCCGTGTTGTCTTGTACACAGGTGTATGTATATGTGTGTGTGAGCGCATGAAAATACGTACGTTGTTGGGATGTAACGGGAGAAGAGCGAGGACACGAGCGTAAAAATGATCGGGCGTAGAGAGATGGATTTCTCTGCGCGTGTATGTATAGGTACGCGTGCAGGTGTGTATGCAAAGAGAGAGAGAAGAGAGAAAAAGAGAGGGACAAAAGTGAAATGCTTGTTGTCTAGGTCGTATACCAGGGATCAAAGTGAAGAATATCCGTACAGAGCTGCGATGTGACGCAAGGTGTTTTGTATATACGGCTGCACGTTGCGCATCGCAGTCAAATTAATTTTACAGTTTCCTAATAGTGCGCATTGGTAAATAAATGCGTGTATCCTTTATTCAGCTGTAAATGTTGGGCTAGCCGTGAGGTATTTGATGGTACGGAGATATACACATATTTGTGGGTTCGCATATTGAGTACAGAGTAATAAAATAATAAGACAAGATTTCAGATGCGAAAAATTCACAATCAGTGAGGAAAGTTAGATTTTGAAAAGTATGTTAATTATATTAGAGAAAGAATAGATTAAATACTGTTTAAAATGTGGTAACTTATTCTGAAACAAGTAAAGTTTTTTGGAAAAGTATTTATAATATTAAATTATATTGTTGGAACTGAACTGCCATCTAATCGGTTTCGTTTACGAGAAATATATATATATTTTTTAAATTACAATGCATTACTCATGTAGAATATCAACAAAGTTCATTGATTTTTCAAATACAAAAGATTGAAATTCTCAAAGCTGTAAGTTGTAAAATTATTGTCTTAGAATGCATATACAGATGTTTCGTATAAAAGTCGCAGCAGTAGTAACAGACATAACTGCTCAGACAATGGCGCTGAAACGTACGCATATATACGAAATTTATGTAAATAAGCAATTTTCTTTTATTTCGTGAAGGTATGTTCACTTTCACGTAGCTTATTTTGCTAGTGTATATTATTAAATTTTATTGCCAAGACAAGGAACAGTCGCAAAACAAATTACGTAGACATACCTAGACGCACTAAAGATTATAGTAGAAATTTAAATATATTAAAACTAAAATGCTAAATCAAAATACTCTTTCCCGATAGAAGCTTTTCTTCATTTGATACGATTAAAACAGTTTTAATCTATAAAACATAGAATTTCCTTCATTATCATTTCACAAAAACACCAGATACACCTACTTATATGGAAAACTCTTAGCTTCCGCGTACACTCATCCCGCGCTCCTCCTTCTAAGCATCAAAATCGAAAGCAGCAAACCCATCTGCGACATACACACAGAGAGCCTCAGAGCGAAATCACTCTCACTCGCGTGAGTCACCTACATAGAGACTCCTCTCTCGCTCTAGCGCGCTGACCTCTGCGAGGTTAATGGCTCGCGGGTACAACTAGAAAGAGAGAGAGAGAGAGAGAGAGAGGGAAAGAGATGCTCTCGCGCGATCCGCCTGGAGCGGGCCGTATATCGGGAATATCGCGCGCGAGGCCGTTTCGCAATGGAATTCCATTTTATTTGAAAAATTGCTGTTTCACGGTTAAGAGAATCTCTCTCTTTGAGATGCATCTCTTGGAGGTTCACGTGGAAGGGGTCGCGTGGTGTAGGAGGAGAAGGAGGTTGATTGTGATTTTCTTTGATGGATGGGAAGCTGTTTTTTCTTGGGTTTGAAGGGAGAATGGAGATTGATTTGCATACGGTTAAGAGGATCGGAACGAAATTGGTGAGTTGGAAGATTTTTTTTTTTGGGAGTCTAATTTTTGTAAAAGGCACAAAATTTAATACTATTTTTACAATAACTATTAAAATTGATTTTGAAAAATAATGTAGTCTAAAAATCTTGTTTAACATTATAATAGAAGGCAAAAAGTTACTTTCATCAAGGTGTGTTTAATCTGCTGACATTCTCATGCTAGACAGAGGCATCAGATTACAAAGCGTTTTTTGCTTGCATCTCAATAAAAAGTTTTTGTATAAAAAGCACGAGTGAAGCTCACTTACGATGGAATCCAAAGTTCTATAGGACACCCTTCAATTATCATTATGAAGAGAGCATATTATATGCAATCAAAAAACGAGAAAGTTACGTATATGTACGAGCTATAGCGGAATAATTTTCTCTTTCCGATAGCAAGGTCCATATCCGGCATGCCATTGATCATCGCATATATGATCAACCTGTATAGAATCATAAAGCTATTCAGCGTCGGCCAAATCTGCTCGACAGTTATAGAATCATTTAGGCTTTGCTGGATGAAAAAAAATAGTAGGTTGAAAATTATCTGTATGATATTTAAAAATAAATCAAAAATATACACTAAAAAAAAATGTTGATTGACTTTGCATTCGATCAAATCCAATATATTGGTTTCAATAAAATTATTCAATTTCCCGTAATCGAATACGGGTTCAATTGAGTCAATCAAAAATTTTTCCTCAGCGTATCTTCATTGCTGCATTTATTTATGTTACTTTTCGAAACTAATGTAAAAAATCTTTTTCACATACTCCGCCTATAAAAGAAAACTTTTTACTGTTTATTAGTTTTCGAATAGTTACCATCTCAAGATTTACACGCATATACGTTATAACCGTAAACCCCAAGATCAATTTTATGATACGGTAAAAGCTCTTTGCTCAGGAGCAACATATTCAATAAACCAATGTCAAAATCAAATTTAATACTCTTTTCTAACGATGTCTATCAAGCGCGCGTTTCTCGTTAACTCCGCGCGAAACCCACCGAAATCCTTCAAGCAGATTTACATCGACACCTGCCAAAACCAAGTTCGCCGCGATATAGCTCGAGCCCCGCCAAAACAATGGCCAGTAAACCTCGCGTTTGCCATTTTAAAACGCGATATATTTCATCGGCGGCGAGCAAACGCTCACGCGCTCATCGACTTCCGCCGAAATCGTCCGCGTCGCGGTTTCTCCTCCTCGAGAGAAAATCTTCTCGCGCGATATTTCAATCGGCTATCAAGATCCTCAGTGCGGAAGGTCAGCGCGTTTGTAAATCCATCAAAATCGATTCTCGCGAGCTTGGCGGTGTGCATCCTTCGCTAAAGATCATAATCAAGCGCGCGGCTGCTGCTCTCTTCCGTCCCGCGGCCAATCAGATCGCCGCGTGCTGTACAAGTAAAGGTGGTGGTACGCTCACGGTTTCTCCTCTTCATCATTTTTATCGTAGGCAAGGGTCTCGGGGAAGCGTTGGACGACGGAGGAGAGGGGAGATTTGAAAAATCTCGGATGCAGCGCGAATTTATTCAAAATGGCGAGCAACGATCGCTCGATTCGATTGCGTGTCGCTGGTTCAACGCGGCTGTGTGCGAGGGATTGCACGGATCGCGTGAGATTTGAGGGAAGTGCGAGAGCTGTTTGGAGCGCGCGGATCGATTTAAGGAAGCGTAGAGAGATGTTATTCAAATACGATGAGATTCTTTAGATTTGAAGTTAAAGTCGGAATATTTATATGCTTATATATTAGACCAACGCAAAGTATTTATAGGTATATAATCCTTTCTTTAAAAAGTGATGAATGAAATCATCACAATAAGACTTTTGGTCGGTTTTAATTGATTCATTTCATTGGTCTATGTAGTATAGGCGCCAAAATATAATATGACTAAATTTTCAAGATTGAATTCTTGAGTTTGAGTATTTAAAACTGCATGATTAAAATAGCATAAGAAAAATTTCATTATTCTATTTATCAAAATGACGTTATTATCTAAACCAAGTAACTCAGCAAACTAACTTAACAAACTAACGTTTTTTAAATATAAAGTAGTTTTAAAAATGCGTGTAAAGCAATTAGGCGAAAACATCACGATTTTAAGATTATTCAAGATATAATAGTGGATCTGATGTCTGAATCTGCAAGTTACAGAGAAGTCTTTAAACTATATTTGGGCAAGAGAAAAATATGAGAGATTGCTTTCATCTGATAAAATTATATAAAAATGTAAAATTTGTGAAAATAAAGGTCATTAAATTCACCTTACCAGAAGCTTTTACACTTCAAAAGGATGATGACACGTAAGATAACTTAATTTACATGTCCTCTTTGCATTTCAATTACACTGAACGACGACGATAAATATTTTTAACTTAAGTGACAGACAACTGAAAACAATTCAAATTAGCATCTTTAAAGCTTTTGCATAATAATTATAATTTTTTTCAGTATAATAACAAGATTTGTCAATTCACTGCATTATTTCTAATTTTTCCTATAGTTTATCTGATATGACGCAAACAAATAAAACTTAAGATGAAAATACGTATAGAAGATCACCAACTTTCGAAGCAATGCCATATAAAGCCCCTAAACACATTACTTTAGAACAATTCCATTGAAACCCAATGGAGCCCATCTTTTAGCCGTTACGTCCGGGCGGCAATGAGAGAGCAAAGATATCCGACAAAGACACCACCACGACCATCTCACCAAAGAGTAACCTCTCGCACAGCTGCTTTAATAACAGCACGCGGCCGCCGCTCTCCGACGCTTTTTGTCACGATTCCGCGCGCGCATTGCAGGAAGTATTTAACGGAACGCAGATATAAATCGATCCCCCTCCCCTCTATAGCTCGCGGATTCCTCAGGCCCGATCGAGAAGCGTTTCTTTCCATTTTCCGCGCGCAAACGGCTAATGCCGGAGATGAAAGTGAGCCGGAGTAAAAGGATTCTCTCGTTTCTGAGCCGGGGAGAATGTCGACTCGCGCGCGGTGTACCGATAATCGGCCCTTTCGTGTTCCCTCGGTTTTATCGCTGATTCTGTATACATATACCTGTTTTCGTGCGGATGCTCGAGGCGCGCGCTCTTATCTGGGCTTTTGCCTTCGTTTTTCGTGCACGTGGGCGTGTTGAGGAAGAAAGCGTTGTCAATCAGTAGGGCTTCACGAGAGCAAGACAATACAATATTTCTGCGTAATTATTGTCTCTCTCTTGTAAAGTCTTGAAAATTTCTTTCTTGTATTGGTCTTGTCAATCAATATGAAAAGTATTATTGTCTTGTCTTGAAATTCTCGATCATATTGGAGTTAAGCAGGCGTGTGACAGTAAGCGAGTCAATCATTACAA
>UXGD01001728.1:0-31825 GCA_900474315.1 Torymus auratus
ATAGACCTAAACAAAAGAACAGTCTCCAACAAGGAAAAGTGTCGCCTCGGAAAGCGAAGGTTCTTAGCCCGACCACTACGCAGTGCTATAAGTGTCAAGCATCACAAGTTGCATTCTCCATGAAGTCAAATAATTATACTCTAAAAATTTCGGGTTAAATTAAATTTTTGTCTAATTACTCTTTTATTACGTTTATTTGTCCCCTTTATTAATAAAATTAATATAATGAAATGAAATTAAGTTGAAAAAATTTCAAATTTCAACTAAAGCCCGAAGGGGGAGGTGATGATCATAAACGACCTCGTGACTATATTTCTACATCGGATCGGTAGCTGTGCGCTAGTCATGAACCACCTAGCGGCCAGCCGAGCAACTACCCACGCACGCCCAAGACTTACCCCAATCCAATGTCTCTTCCTCCCACCTCACCACTAACTCACATACACTCTACACATTTATTCCCTACAACTTTTAAAAATAGTTTTCCAATACTTTGTAAATCAAATATACCAAGACAATTTAAATCAACGAAATGGTTTTTTAATACTCTAAATTAGAAGACGTTGTACGTCAGGAAAATTAGCTCGCGAGCCTCGTACTCGCCGACACTGTTATTCCACTCGGCCGCCGAAAAAAGAGTTAAGTTTAAAAAAGCCGTGAGTGGTCTAGATCGAGGAATGGTAAAAAATACATAGACCGAGGGTGGGGGAGGTAAAGGAAATTGAAAAATAAACAGAGCAGCAGCAGCAGCATGGCGATCTCGCGAGCTTATTTTTTCGCCGCGGACGCAAGCACGTGAGTCACTCAGGAAAAAGCGAGAGAGGGAGAGGGGAGGGGGAGAGAAGGGCACACACGTCGGAAGTCTGCGAGGAAAAGAAAATCAAAGCCGCCCGGAGTGAGATGAGCAGCGTGTCGTCGCGCTTCGCCTTCTAGCGACTTTATTTTCGTGGCCGCGCACAGAGGGGAGCCATACAGTCTTGTTGTTGCAGCGAATGGAATAGCGGAGCGTGGTATACCTTATGCTTTTACGGCAGATGGTTTGAGCGTTCCGTCTACTTCGTTAATCAATGCGTTTTTGCATCGCTTCGCCACGTTGTCTTCTCTTCCACCTCCTGGTCCGGGTGAACGGAAATTTCGGGTAGCTCGTATAAAGCTTGTAGCCATCGATGCGTATGTATAACCTTCTTTTATTTTTTTAATCGTTTTACAGCGCGTGCGCACGAGCTCGGGATGTAAAATCGTTATATGATTATCGCCGCGGCATTAAAGCGCCACGGGGAAAAAAATACAACTTTCAATTAGTACGGGGGCTATGATATTTCACGAAACCCGGCGTTAATTAAACGCGACGCATTCCCGGCTTATCTTGAAAAATACGCGCGCGGAGGTGAACGTGTGAATAATCGCACGAGCGCGACCACCGAAACCTTACACCGAAACGTATAATAATGGGCTGTTTTGTTATATTTTTCTCGATAAAAATCTTCCTCTCTCCCCCTTCTGCACATGTCTGCAGCACATGCAGACACAAATAATTTTTTTTTTCGCTACAAAACAAATTCTCGGGCGGCAAAAGGTTTATTTGGTTATCGATGTACACGCCCGGGCGTTACATAAAAATCGTATTAAAACGCATACATACAAACAGAGCAAACGCGCGCACACGCGAGACCAGCTATACAGGTACATACATATAATGTATGCAGCGCATAATTTCCAAGCGGCCGCGGCCAAGCCCCGCCATTTGGGCGTAAAGTTATTATTTAATTTCCATAAAGCCCCGAAAAAAGGATATATATACGCGTCGGGGCCTTCTATACGCACGTTACAATTATCAGCACGGCATGATTTAATAAAGTCTTTAACTCGAGGCGGAAAGCGCGAGAAAGAACGCTTATATATACTATACACTCCACTGCAGCGCTTCGTACTGGTGAATTATACCCCAAAATATACATTACACTCGAAAACGCCCAACTTTTACTCGTTCGCGCGCGAGTTCGCACGATAAAGCCGCTTGTATACAGCAGCAAGTCCCCCGGTATATAAATAATTAATGAACGCGCGGACGCACAAGCCGGCAATTGATTTACAAAAATCGGCCAAAACGTTTAAACGAGAGTATACGCGGCCCGCGCGAGTTTGCTCCTTTACAATAGCTTAACGCACGTGTATGCATGGCTGCGCGTGTGCAAAAATTTCACTCACGCGAATCGGAGCACACATATATATACTCTTTCTCTCGCGAGAGAGGTATATACACTGTGCAGAGTCGATCGCCGCGAGCGAGAGAGTAGGGGAGGAGAGCTCAGCCGAGCCTTTAACGATCTGGATGTCTTTCATTTGCAATTACACGATTTGCAATTATCCGGGGCTCTCTTTCTCTCTCCCGAGAGAGAGCAGCGGCTACCGCATGAGAATTCGCCTGCTTTTATATATACACACACAGAGAGAGACACAGTGTCCGCGCGTGGGGCATGGGAAGCGCGGTAAAGCCGATCTCCTCTGCGGCCCGTAATAGGGTGTCGCGCACACTTGCGTAATGTTTACTTTCGTGCGTGTGTGTGTGTGTGCACGCCTTTAAAATATACTTTACACGCGCGGGCGATGCCGATCTATAGAAAAGGCTTTACGGGCCGCGGCCGAAAAGTGAATTACGAGCGGCCGGTTTGTTTATTTCACGGCTCTTTGGTACGCGCGCGGTTCTTATATTAATCGTCGCCGAGGCAATAAAAATTCGCTGTTAATCATCTTTACTGAATGCGCGCGGATAACGGGTGGAGCTCCTCGCGTGCATGAAATACAACGCCATGAGTCCAAGGATGAGAGAGAGAGAGAGAGAAGTCTGGTACATGCATTTTTGCTCGGGAATTTTTCGTGTACCGTCTGACGTAAGCGCGTAATTGGGAGTGTGGGGGAATCCGCGTGTGCAATGGTTCTATGGATGTTCGGAATATCGAGGTCAGTGTCGGTAATTTAATTAAATTTTTATCTTTCTAATGGGGGAAAAAGGATGTGATTCACGCGAAAGAACAGTAAAAGTGTGTTTGGGTATATGTCGTGGAATAACTGGGCTTGCGAGATAAATATATAATTATGAGTGTTCGGTGTATGAAAGTGCGATATAAATATAATCGAATTCCTTTGATATTTGCTAACGAGGAAAGGAACACGCGCGCAGGAATTGAGAAATTTTTGAAATTTAAGACGACGTTAAAAAAGAAAGTGTTTGAGCTAATTGAAGGGTTACATTTATTGAACTTTCCGTATACTTTTTAGTCCCTTTTCGTATATTTTCTGGCGGCGTTATATCACAAAGTCAATTAAAGTTAATAAGGAACAAATGGAACGGGTTTTAAAAGAGAATTTAGAAAGTAAAGAACAAATTGTTGAAAGATAAATTAAAATCAGTTTAAAAACGTGAAATCTGCTCTCAAAACGTATATTCCTTTTAATTACCCTCGGGCTTTTACGCTGCGACTTGTCATGTTATTAGTCAGTTATTAATTTAAAATATATGCATCCGATAATAAATTTTTATTTATTAATTCGACGTGAAACCATTAATGCTAAATTTTTATGATCTTGACGAAAAAAATCTTGTTACCACAGTTTTTATAGCAAAAGTTTACATAATGTTGTTCCTAAAAAGGACGAACTCGAGCGCAAAAAGGACGTTCGTATACGTCAAGGACTAACTTTTATTAAGTTCCTTTTCCGTAGCGACAATAAATTACTATTTATGTAACATTTATGTAAAAGTATGAAGTGAAACAAGAACCAAAACAATAACAATTATAAATACGGAGTGGATTTTAACGGATAAGCCGTGCTTTGGATGAATCATTTCGATTCGAAAATACACTCGAGGCACGTAATGAGACCAAAATAAATAAGGAGTTACCATACAAACAATAATAGTACAGGAGTCAGTTCATTCTTCGTCAGAGTGAAGGCCGCGCGGAGACAGAGAGAAAAGAAAGGAAAAAAAGTGGAAAAATGGCACACGTGCAGGACAAAACGAGGGGAGATCGCGAGTCACAAAAAATGACTGACAAGCGGCCTTTACAAGCCGAAGAAGAAGAATCTTACAAGCGGCAATTCGAGTTAAAGCTCCCCTATTCCACGATAATACGCCGATTCCCATTCTATCACCGCGCGGCGACTCATGTGCCGGGTCCCTCATACACATACATATATACCCACAGAGCGCGCGCGCGTTCCGGAACTCCCGAGTGATCTCGTTCGCGCGGCCGAAAAAAATCCTCCCGGGCTGTAAAGCAGCCGAGGAAAAATGAAAAAAGATGAGAGCGCGCGAGACACGAAGATGCGAGCGCAATATCTCTCCCTCTCGAAAAGAGTAGAAGAAGAGGAGACACGTGTGCGAGCGCAGGACTTAGAGTCCTTTCGCGCGGGGAGATTGATGCCGCGCGCGCTTGTTTAAAGGCGAGAGAGCTTTACGAGAGAGTCCGCGTGACCGACGCCTTCTTTTCTCGTTTGACGAGCTCGACTTTCAGCATCGCGGCACTCCTTCGCGTCCGGTGCATATAATGCCTGGCTCGCTATTGAGGGAATGTCTATGGGTTCGTAACGAGCGGATTATTAATCTCGACGATTCCGCTATCGCTTATCCGAAATTAAAGCCGGGAGAGCTATGCGCTTTCGCGATGAGGAGGCAGGAATGGATTTTAGGATCAGGCATGTACGCACGTGTGCACGTATGTTGGATTATGCTTTCCCGATTCGGATTTATAGACCGCGCGTACTTGAAGAAAGTGAATGAGATTGCGTTTATGTGCGAGTCCGAGCCACAATTAGAAGTATTGTGGTCGGGAACTGAGAGCTGAAGTAGTGATTTGCAAAAAATAGATTTTCTAAAGCATTGAGAGGTGGGGATTTGTTTGGAAGTAAAGTTACATTTCAACGGATTATAAAATATATATGTTTGTGTTAATTTTGAAATCGTTAAATGTTAAAATATTCAATACGGAGACTGGTCATGTTATATTTCAACCCATAAATATTAGAGCTGTCGTTAGTATATGACTCCAAATTGGAATTGGAAAATTATACAATTTAGAAAGTCGAGTGTCACCTAGAATATGATTTAATTTGGCTTTTTTTTCAAAAGCAATCGCCTTCGCTCAATAAATACAAGTGAATAAACTTTTTACGCAAAATAATTATTTAAGTATATATATGTCATTATATAATATGTATAATTATTTCAGCGGCGATTTTAGTACACGTATATATGCATATATATTTATACGGAAAGAAGAAAACGAGCGAAGGAAAGCTCTCTACTCGCTGCAGCGAGACAAAACGAAACTACACGCGGCGGGCGGCGGAGAGTCGCCGGTCCAGATCCGAGAGAGCAAGAACCATTATGTAATGCTCACGCGCGCGCCGTGAACGGCAATCGGCAAGGACATAAGGTGCTCGCGCGCGATTTAAACACTCGATACTTTATGATTTGCATGCGCGCGAGCCAATTAGAGAACAAGAAAAAAGGAGGAGAGCGGGAGCACGATCCGAAAAAGAAGTCGAAGAGAGTATGTGGAGGAGGGAAAGAGAAAGAGAGGGAAGTGCAAACGTGACAGAGTTTAAGTTTATGTACGCATTTGTCGTTTCTCTTTTCCCCCCTTGCTACGTAAACTGCGAACGACTTTGCGATTTTACGTTTCCGTTGTTTTAACTGCGACCGAGAGAAATGAAATCAATACGAGAATTACATTAACATTTTTGGAATATTAAAGTCTGAATATAGATGCATACCAATAAATAAGAGTTACTAGTTTTGAACGTAACAATTTTATTGAAAAGGCGAGATTCTGTATACGCATATGGAAAACTAATTTTCGATTTGACAACAAAAAGATTTTTTATTTGTTCATAATGGTGCTTCGAACAAGAAAACAACTTTCTACAACAATGTTACATAATTTTAATAAAAATGGTAATTCCGCGACATTAACAAGTCTTTCTTTTGTGCGGGAGTTTTAGGAAAAGTATTTATTACGCAAGTATATACATAATTAGCAACAGACATGCTTCTCAAACAGAAAGTGACAAGAAAGACTTTTGGACATCAAGCATTAACAATTTTTCAAAATGGTCTAAAGAATTTTGTCACTTTGACAGTAATTAGCATTTTCTTATTTTAAATATATTTTACTATATTTTTCGCTCAAGGACGTTGTTAATCTTACATCAGAAAATTTATTTCCAATATTTTCATACAACTTATTAAACGTGTTAAACTTTCGATAAAAAATATACATGTCTTTATTAAACTTTTAGTTAGATATAGTGCAAACTTGGCGAACGTTTTCGCCTCGACATTTATGTAAACTTCGCGAGACCTTATTTCTATGAAAGCAGCTAGATAGTTGCGCTATTTAATTTGACGATAATTTATAATGCGACACGCAGGCGAGTTTCACACATCGGGTACCGAAGTCGAAAATGACACACCATCCATAAAACCCGTCGTAAAGGCTTTATTTATTGCGCGGAATAAAGTGTTCCGATACTGAAATTTTATTAGTTTTTTTGAATGCTCATTTACGATGCGTAGAGCTCCAAAGATCGTAATTATCACTTGGCGCACTGGGCAGCTCACGCACAATTTATGAATATGTTCTGTCAAAGTCACATTAGTTCATTTCTACGAAATAAAACCGCTTTGTCGTATAATATACACTTTCGTAGAGTAAAGAGTTAATTTAAACGTATACCAGCATTTAAAATCTTGTTGAATTGTCAAAACTTTATTTCTTTTTTTGAGAAGTATGTTTTTGACTATACCTCATACTCGAAAATGAAGTTAATAATGAGAACTAATGTAGACGAATTTCTAATCGAAATTTCCAAGTTTATACCACAGAGATATTGCCTATGAATACTAAGCGTTCTCGATTTTGGAAATCAATTAACGTCTAATAAATTAATTTTGAAGAAATTATTAGGGTTCCTGAATAAATTCAATTACAGCGAAAGTGTTAAGATGTAGCCATTTGAATGCGAAATTCCATTTAATCAATAAAGTTTCAATAAAGGAAATGCGTAATAATTTTGAAATGATGTACATCACGGCACCATGTGCTTGAGGAGAACGTGTTAACAGCTTGATTAAAATTCTACTTTCACGAAGAACAATAAAAGTTTCATAACGTTTATATGCAATGCTTCACTCGTATAATGATTTGAGTAGGCTTAGATCGGCCATAACGCATTTACATCTCGCGTCTTATTTCAAACAATGATGTGGAGGACAATCTGAATTTCACGCTTTATTTGCATCCGCACCGTACAATTGGAAATTAATGCCTTTTCTCATATACTTATACCCTCAATATTTTATACAAAATATTAAAAATTCCGCGAGAGAGAAAAGTGGTCGCAACACCCGCCTTGCAGCTCGATTTTATATATCGGATATGTATTTACAATAATTTACATAATAACATGCGCATAAAGCTCGTTCTAAAAATAGTGCATAACGTCAATATATCCTAACGAGTTTTAAATCTCTGTTTATTGAATATTGAGTCCCGATCGCTTAGCCTCGTATGCATCCGCGCGCGACAAAAAGTCGTGAATGAAGGCAGACGGATAAAATACGATTTGCATAATTAATAAGGCAGAAAATTTTGCAACCGCGCCGCGCCACGCGACTGCAAAAAGAAACGATGAAAGAGAAATAGCGCGAGTGAATGCAATTGCATCTCTCGAGTGCACGCAGATCGGCCATATACTTCCGAAAGCAGCTTTAGCTCTGCTTTTAGCATTACAAGCGCCGCGCGCTCCTGACGTCATTAATATCCCGATATTATTCCTCGCAGAGCCGCGTGTATATAATAACGTTGGCGCCTACGTGCACAGGAAAGACGGAGACAGCGAGCGTGCGCGTGACGTGACGGGTAAGAATACTTGCCGACATAACGTCACTTGGTAGGAATAGAGTCTAGGTATATTATACTTTTATTTATTCAATTATTAATGTCGTTCAGGAATTTTCCTTCAGTTGTAATCAACGACGAATGTAATTGAAACGATTTTGTCACTTCCAGTTTGTCGATTATTATTTTGAATACTAACGCAAAAAAAAGTCATCAGTATATAATTTCCTTCTCTCTAGTTTCACCTTACACAATTTGACGAAAAAAAATTGTCGAAAAGATCGTATAAACTACCCTTTGTCTAATGGCGAATAAAAGCGCAAACAACGCGGACTTAGCAAGGATTCAAAAAATGATGCATTAAGGCCCTGCGACAGCAATACAGAGAGTGGGAGAGTTAGCACCGTGCCCCTCTCGTAAAACCGATACGGCACCATAACATCGAGAACAAATAGTTCACTCATTGAACAAAAAGTAATAAACCCTCCCGCGAATGCATTATCCCTCCATTGTCTGCACATTACCGGCAAGTAGGAATTTTAATGCGACTTTTCGCCAGAGAGAGTGCCGTGGACCCCCAGGTCGAAAGATCACTACACACACAGGCTTGCTCGTTCGAGCGGTATTTTGCACGGCACTCTCTCTCTCTCTCCCCCTACTTCCTTTTCTCTCTCATTTTTTTCTTCTTCCTCCACTCTGGACGAGTCGCCACCGCTCGCTACTAGTTCGCCCACACGTCGCTCTCGCGGGAAACGCGTTGATTACGTCGCGCCGTGTAATGGGTATATATGAATGGGGCCTGGCGAGTGGCACACACGGATATAAACATACACACACGTGTGTGTAACATATATAAGAGTCGGTTCGAACAGAGGCCCATTGGCCTATACTATACACAGATAGGTACACACACACGCACGTGTGTTATAGACGTTGCATAACGCGGCACAGCGTGGAATCGATAAGTGCGCGCTTATGAATGGAATATTCTAGCGGTCGAGGCTCGCGCGCGGTTTCATTCAAAACGCCAGAGAGTGAGTGAGAGTGACTTTAGGTGTCGCTCGTATATCTATATACGCGTGGCAACGTATATACAGCGAGCTCCGGAAAACGCGAGATCGTTTTCTTAGAAGGTGTGTGTATGTGAGTGAGGCCTTTTTGCGAACAACGCCCCCGTCGTTTCTGTATAGCCACTCGTCAAAGTAACGCGCTCGCGCGCGCGGCACGTCAAATCTCCGCTTGATTTATGAATTTGTTCGGCCGCTTGTACGCGCGGCAAACATCTTGCTCTCTCCCTTTCTATATTTCTCTCTCGCTGCCGCGGCGGCGCGTTCGCTGTTTGTACTGCGATTATTTCGTATATATTCCGACACACGCTAATGCGATTATATATACCGGTGCGGATTGGGTCTATATATTTTGCGCGAGTATGTATACGCTCGCTCTGTGATTGATAAAAGTGATTTATATTGAATCATTCCGCTTAGATTATCCTTCATTTATTATTTATATCCTTCGCGATTGGTATATAAGTCGATGATAATTTATGGACGATAGAGAGAGGGCAGTGAAAACATCAATTCGAGGCTCTTTATAGAAAAATAATGAGATGTATCGTAATAAGGGTTTATCAATAGTGATGAATAATCTTATGGTTGCAATTATCAAGTATATAAGCATTATGCTAACTCTACTGTGCCAATAAAACCGAGATTAGAGAATTAAGATTGCTTATTATACTAACAAGTATATCAATGTTGCAATTGCACATTTCAAATTCTATATACGTCACTGTTACAGTTCTATAGTCGCAAACCCAATTCCACATCATATAATAAAAAAGCTCTATCAAGTTTAATTAGCTGCGCGATTATTGTGCAGCCAAGCTGGAAATTCAGCACGTGTAAAGAGACGAGCCTCTCTTTCTCTCCGATTCGAATAATAAAGCAATATGACGAGGACGACGACGACGACGAGCGGGTCAGTGGTGTTTTGCAGAGGTGCCCGGCTACGTGTACCTTACATGCTCTAATCCGGGAGCGATGCCAACGCGACGTGTGTTGCGGGGAACATCGCGGTGAGAGTGAGTTTTCCGACGATGAGGAGCATAATAATCACGCCGTGTGAGGTGCAGATTATGATGGGGGTTTGAGATGTCTAAGGTTGATTAGATGGCGAAATATGTATATATGACTTAAAACAAAATTGTGAAAAATTAATAAAATCGTAAATGAAAAAAGTTTTTCGTACTTCTTGTAATTGAGATATTCAACCTTATCATGAGCTATAACTTTCTTTAGTATTAGCTTGTATCCTCATAACCTTAGCCAGATATTTCCGCGTAAAAGTATTTATAAATATAACTTATGTCTTCATAACGTATTCATCCCGTGTAACATCGGCTCCTCGATTAAAAATCGTAGATAACCTTCAACGTGCGATTCAGCACCGCATAACGGCTTTAAAAAAAAGAAATGTTAACCATCCGAGCGCTGATACACCCGAGGTGACATTTATTTTAGCGCACTAAAATCCACGTCCGGCCGAGTTCGGCACGACGCGAACTTTTCACGTATACGCCGTTAAATTCTTATCGTATTATGCAAGAGAGAGCTCGGCGTCACTTCGCGCAGTTATGCGCGCCTCGAGCCCTAAAAAAAACACGCGCCGCGAAAGGTTTACTGCCTACGAGTACTTGATGCATTTAAGCGCTCATCGAGATGCTCATTAAGATTCTTGAAATCTTAATTTTCTTAATTATCGTAAATTTCGTTAAACACTTTCTCGCGCGATGTCAGCGACGCCACAGGAAGATATTTTACCTAGAATCACGTGCGGTTACGGGTGTTACGAACGTTTATCAAAGTCGTACGTTACACATCAGCTGATAAGTAATACTGCCGCGTCGCGCTGGAAGCTTTATTTACTTACCTTGGAGCCCGCGAAAGCTCCTTCATGACTTTGTTAATTTATAAACTGCGATTAAGTCGATGGTTCCTTACGCCAAAATGATTTTATAATGTTATAAAAGTGCGTTCGATTAGCAGTTAAATTGGCCCATTAAAGGGTAATATCGGGTAACGATCTTTTAATTTTGCCGTGAATCACGTAGAACTTAATATTTTTTACTTTCGTAAAAAGTAAGTGTAGGTATGTATGCTCTTGAAAGTATCATCAACATTTTGAAAATAACAAATTTCACGATCAGGATATAACATGACTTTCTCATTTATATTGATGTTTTTGATAATACATATATATTATAATCATCAAAATTATAAAAAAGACAAATTAAGAGCAAGCAAGAAACTACTATTTTCCTTTCGAGAGAGCGGATTTTCCTTGATAGAGAATCAAGGAAAATCAGGTCAGAAAACATGAAAAGAGCACAAAAGGCGAAATAAAGAGCATACAGAAGAAGAAGAAGTCGAGGGGAGGGAGACGATGATGAGAAGTTACGCAATACTCGAGCTTCGCGGTGCGACGAAGACGAGCACGACGACTGCTACTCCTCTGCAGGGGTGCCAGCAGGGCAGGCGTTCACTCGTGAAGAGAGGCGCCTTTACGGTCTTCTCTCTCTCTTCCCTCCTTCTCGGCCGGGTTTTATTGGTAGCACGCTAAATTCATTAGCACGCCTCGTTTGCCCGAGATATCCTCCGGCTTGTCATAATTGAGATTTGAGGAGCTCCACGCGCACACTTGGCAAAAAAAGAAGAAGCATCAACGACGTCGGAGACGGGGACGAAAGAGCGTAAAAAGCGAGTCGTCTGTGCCCGGTCAGCATTACCGGCACGAAATATCTCGTCTCTTTTCAGCGTCTCCGGAAAGAAGATTACGCGACGTGGATACCGGTCAGACTGGCCGTATTTATATGAATTACGTGGCATATACTTTGAAGATCAAAAATATATATAAGGTTATTATAAAGAATTGTTTACTTTGTTAAACTAATTCAGATTTATGTGTGTTTGGGGTGACGCAATAAGACTCTCTCGGGTACACACGTTGCTTGTGTGTTATAAAAACAGAGTTAATTACTTGTGTGCATCTATTTTTATTCAACTTGGATACTAATTCTGCATTGTATTTTTGTTTCTATTTATGTCTTGCGAAGTAGTTAGAAAAGATATTCAGTTCTAAATACGTAGTCACAAAATTTAAAAAATTTTCTTTTTCTAATTTACTTTTATAAACTAGAAATTTTTTTTAACAAATATATATATCTAAGACACTAACAAGCATCAATCATCGGACAAATTAGCAATGAATAATTTGAAATATATTAATTCCAAAGCGCTCTATCAATTAATCACTTCCACGTCTATAACTTGCAATAAAACGCAGAAAAAACAATGATTAATCGCTTTCGATCTTATCGGCAGCGTCGATGCCACAGGATTAAGGCAATAAATCGAGCACTAAGAACAAAATCCTTCTCTCACAAATACCACATACTTTTGGTACATTCATTGAGCGATATTTCTGCATCGCCGCTATCGCAACACCGAACTGTCGCAAAAAATAGCTAAACAGCTCCCAAAAATATCACTTTGTCAAAACAATGCGGATGAAGAAAAAACAAACAAGAAAACGCGAAACCAGTCAAAGTCATTAAGCGCGAAATCAGGCCAGCGGGCGAGCTTTTGCGCGGTGTTTCGCGAAATCGGCAAAATCGGCGACCTTGGGGTAAGCGCACACACATACGTGAACATCGTGCGCGCAGCGAAGCGAGGCCGACGCGCATCGTCACCCCCGAGGGTATCCGCCCGGCTCATCGTCGTCGTCATTAGCGCCGCGTCCGTCATCTCTCGGCGATGCGCCGGTTTTCCCCGCCGCCACCTCGGCGAAGGCCTTATGACAATAATATTCGCCGCGAGCGAGGGAGTGCGTAGAGAGGCCGAAATTAGTTTTTGCGCTAAATACCGGGGGACTAGTGCGGAAAAATGGGTCGGTTCTGGGTTTCAGTTGTTTTAGCTCTTGTTTGACGCGCTTTTCGTCGGTCTATAATTGTGGCAACTGTTCTGAAAGATTAATGATTTATGTGATATAACGATTCGAGATTGAAAAATATAGAGTAAAACTTTACATGCAACTTATTAATATACGGGTATGGTGATATTTCTGGAAGCAAAAAACTATTCGGTACATATAAATGATATTTAAAATTAACAAAAATGATAGCCGTACTTAAATTTATTCATTAAATAATTAGCGCAAAGTAATACACTTATATATACGTACAGTATCAATTCGTTGTCAAATGAATTTATGTCCCTCGGCTGGATATTTTAGCAATAATTCTCTCGCATTGCAGATTGAATTAAGCAAGAACTCCCGTGAGATTTAATAAATAATTTCCATTTTAATTGCGGATTAAAAACTTAAATTTTTATCAATTAACACACTTTTAGGCCGCATATGAAAAAGCACACGCGCGCTGGGTCCTTAATAAAATATTATACCCAAGAGAGTGCTGCTACTCCCGTCGAAACATCGTAAATAAAAATTCGCGCATTCGCGCTCGCAACATACGTATATTATATCGCATACATACGTACGAGATCGGGCGGCCGTTTAATTATCAATAAAGCGAATTGAAACTCTTATTTTCAGGATTTAAAGTGCACGAAATAATATACGCGGGGAGGCCGGTGCTTCATAATAAATTTTAGAAGTTTTAATTAAGACGTCTTCGCCCCGCTCCCGCTTGATTGGCCTTTACGATTGCCCGGCTCACTACTACCGCACAGCAAGCGAGAAAGAGACGAGGAAAAGAAAATCGGCCGTTGCTGCTGCTGCTACGCACGCACACACATGCACGTGTGCGTCTGTCGGCGAGAGCCGAATCCTGCGCCATGTTCGCATTCGTGAAATACCTTGGCACTCGCATGCTGCTGCTGCTACTGTTATGCAGGGGGGGCAACTCACTCCGCAGGCGAAAACGAAGCCACAGCGGCAGCAGCGTCCGAGATTGATTTTCCTTTCGGGGCTCGTAATTTATTAGGAGCAATAAAAATCGAATTGATTCCGAGGAGTATAAATTTACCCGGCCGACGTGGCGGAGAAAGCTCAACGCGGGGCTTTTATTGCCGAGTTGAGAGCGCTGCGCTTTCTGCATGCGCACGCCATTGTGAATAGAGGTATATGGCGGTGAGGTTTGCATGACGCGCGCGTGTATGGTACCACGTTAAGGTGCGCTTGTAAAGAGTCCGAAATAAATAATCGCGGCCATGTTCTTTTGGGAATTTAGTGTGCTGCTTACCGAAAAGACAGGTTTGTTTTAAAGAATTGTGTGTAGTTGGCAGAGACATTATTATTTACGCAAACAGAAGAAATAGGTAAAAATCTTAGCAAACAAAATATTTTCTAAATCTCGCAAATACAAGGGTAAATAAGAAACAACATCTGCAAACATTGTTAAAAAAGAAACACCCCAATGTCCTCTCTTTAAAAAATGATGGCCGGATGTAGTGGCTCACTTAAAGAATCGATGTGATTGGTTATATATTTGAAAAAAGCGCGAATATTTGAAATTTTTTTTAGATTGAAAATGTGCTAGATTTGAATTTTCAAACTCATGTATTTAATAGAACTACTAAATAATTAATATAGAATAAAAACATTTGATTTTGTGTAATTGTATCTAATTATCTTATCATTTAAACTAATTAAAACTAAATCATAGTGAAAAATAGTCGTCATAACCCTAAAAACAAAATTTTACGCGCGAAGCGCGTTTGAATTTTGCTAGTAGAGTAAAAATTTCACCGACGACGAGAATCGTCCCGAAAAATTAGGGTAAAAGTTTCAGCAAAAATTTGTCCCCGCACAAAATTCCGCCACCGGGAGAATTTCAAACACTCGAGCAGCGAAAATCGATCCAACATTCCCCGCCATTAATCAGCTTCACGCGTGAATAATTAAATGAGCACGTGTAAACGGCGACAAATACAAATCTGCATTGACGTAACATTCAATTAAAAACAAAAATAAATCCATTCACTCGTAACGGGAACACGCGTGGCACGCGCGTTGAAAAGCTCATGCAACGCCCGTTTATTAGTATTATTTTGCTCGATAGCCACATATACACACACGTGCACACAAAAGTTCTCTCTCCCTCTCACTCGGCCTGAATATTCTTAGATTTCCCCCTCTCCTCTGCGATATGAATCGTGGCGCAGGTGAAAATGAATTGGAAGTAATTAGCGGCGCTCGCGCGGTCGCTCGCTTGGCGTGGCCGATTCGTTATGACTTTTGGATTCCGTTAACAAATGATGCGCGAATATACGTACATACGTACACGCAATATTATATATTTGCACGATGCCAGAGTATCGCGGTATACGCGCGTTTGCAAAACGGCAGGGCTGTGGGAACGGAAAGACCTCTCTCTCCCTCTTTCTCTCTCCCGTCTGCTTTCGTTTATCGGCCATTACAGTTCATTACAATCCTTCTTTCGCGTGCTTTTCGTACCTGGACGTAGTATCGCTCGCTTGCGCGCGTGTATAACGAACCTCAAATTGCTGGCGCGCAACGAGCCACCGTCGTCGTCGCCAGCACGTTGTATATACGTGTAAATTCGCGTTTTTTGCGCATGCACGGTAGTTTATTCTTTTATGTGCCCCCCTGCGAGCAAAAAGTTCGCGTTCACGGCGATTATGCTACCTCATTTTACTATTAAGTGCGGTTTAACTCCAAACATCCGAGTGTTTACGGGCTTTAATCGACTGCCTGATGCCCTTCGCAGCTTGGCATTCGCACGTTATGACTCTAATTTTACGTTACACCTGAAAAACGAAATGTAATTGCGAACGCGCACGGGAAAGACAGTGTTGGGCTAAGTTCGTTTTTTCTATTTAACAAAGTAATGGTAGAATGTTGGTTACACGAATTGGGGTTAAGTGAATTATAACTCTAATTCTTCATTTTGAATCGTAATGATGAAATAAATAAACCATTGCGCATTTTTTTATAAGGACTTCCGATTTTTTTTGCTTCCTCCTAGAGGAATAAAATTAAAAAAAAAATCGATAGCTATATTTTGTCACAAGTTATAGATGAAAACGTCATTTTTTGTAAATAGATTATATTTCAAAATTAAAAAAAGATATTGACATTAATATTTTTTTGGTTAAAAAAAAATATTGAACACTATAATTTGCTAAATTGTATGATTTTTTATTAACTATTTTTTGAGAAAAAAAAAATAATTTATAAAAAGAAAAGTTTTTTTTTGTCGTTGCACAACTATAGAGTAAAATTGGCTTAATCGCTTTGAAATTCTTTGTAGATTTGTACACCAATCGAGAGAGTTTGAAATTCTTTGTAGATTTTGTATACCAATCGAGAGAGTTCTTTGGGCAAAAGGATTGGTCCATAAATTTCAAAGCTATTTGAGGTTAAAATTTATTTTAACCTTTTTTTCAAATCGAAGAACCAGTAATTCTCTCGGAAATTTCGTACACGTCAATCACTTAAAATCCAGATTTCATTAGAACAAGTCCCTCACCGCCCCATTCCACATACTGAAATCGTTCCGACAATGGATCTTAATGTGCCAATATATTGGCAGCGGTTTTTTAAATATAATCAAAGTACGAGAGAGGCAGAAATTTTTAAGTCCACGTTGATCCTCTGACGTCATGAAACTAAATGGGATTTTTTTATCTTATTTAAGGCACGCGCAAAACCCGTATGGCACAATCTTTTATTATTAATACTTAAATAATTTGCGTCAATGGCTTTTAAAATAATTGCAGGCGGCAACCTGACGCCCGTTTTGACAAAATAATAAAAAATGTATTAAACGGTATTTTAGTTTCCCCAAAAGAAAAAGACATTTCTTGAGCGATTAAGTGTTCATTAAAAGTATCAATTGAAATGTTCAAAAGTAGAGATAATACTGACACTTTATGTTATTTTCCGCGAGTCGACAGTGAGTCAAAAGTGATTAAAAGTGATAATATGGAAGTAAAAGTTTTTTTTTATGGAAGTTAAGTAAATACATAAATAATACGTCTTGTGAATCATGATTGTGGAATTGTATTGTAAATAACCGACGTACATACAATATATCAAGGAGATATAATACATGAAATATTTGTATATAGAACAATCAAATTATTTTTTACTATATAGTATATTACATACCTAGGGAGTAAAAGTAAAGAATGTCCTAGATCGCATCTAAACTGTCACCTGAGCCGAAGACGAGGGTGACAAACAAGCGATCTGAGGCATTCTTTATTTGCTCTCATGGCGTGTATACGATTTCTTTTGCCTGGCGAGGCCAAAAATACAAATTCGCGATTGAGCACCGGGAGCAAAAGTGGTACTAGGCAAAAAAAAAAAATGTTTCTTTCGAAAAAACTTATAATTATGTTAGAGGCGATACAATTTTAATACAACTATTTTTATATAATTAATTCGAAACCATCTTCAATAACGTAAGATTTCATCATAAAAAAATGATATATGTGTCCCAAAAATTCGCTTATCCTTTAACCGAATCACACAAGTAACAATCGACCTTACTTTCGAACCTATAAAAATCTCCACTTCAATACTCCGCAACCGTTCCACAAGACCGCACCTGAAAAAGCACCGAATCCTTACGCTCCTCGTTAACGATTATTATGAACAAATAAGCGATCGCTACCGCAACTACATCCCCAACGCGCAAGATGCACACGAGATTCGAGGTCCGAGGTAGATTTCGCAATGCAGTTCGCCGGGTCACGATGGGATTTTACGATCGGTCGTTCGTTCGTTCGTTCGACGATCGAACAATGAGCGCGCTTGCGCACAGAGAGAGTATTCGGTCCCGGGAGATACATCGCCGTAATAAGCCGGGTGGGCTTCATTACGTGCATTGTTGTCGCGGATAAAAAGGGGGAGGAGGCTGGCGGCGAGTCGCCTTCCGATCAAAGCCCCCCCCCCCCCTCCCGATCTTTTCAGGATTCTTCTATGCTAAATTAACAGCCTTCAAAATAATGTGGAGAATCCCTCGCTGTTGCGGACCGCGGAGAAGCGAAGGGCCTCTTTTTCGATGTTTAATTAATCGTTTCGTTAAGCTAAGGGGATAGGCGAGTGTGTCATTGTTTCAGGATCGGGGGGATAAGTTGCGGTGAAATTCTATTAATGAAATGCATTGTTATATGTTGCTGGAAGTATGGTAACCGTGAAGCTTTAATACAGGGATGGAAGTTTTCGTTATGATTTAGATATTTAAAGTTAGAAAAATAAATTGTTAATGTTTCGTCGATTGATAAATTACGCTTTTATAATTGTATAAGGCAATAAAACTAAAAGTGTTTGGGGAGTTAGGAGAATAGTTTTTTCATCGGGGTTACCATTTCTATTTATTTTCTGGGTATATATTTAGAACGTTAGCATCGTCTACTTTTCCTCAAATTAGTCGAAAATGTCACGTCTCTAAAAAAAAGTTGGGAAAACCGTTCATGTATTTTTCCAAAAATATCGGTAGATTTACAAAAATTTTACGTAACCAAAAATGTTCTTAGGAGCCACAGTTATATTTAGAATTTCCTCGTAGACATCGTAACAGTATTTACACTTAATATTTTCAGTGGTTATGTAAAACCTAAAATGTCTTTCAAAGGCCAAATTCCGTCTAGCTTCTCACCCCGATTCATAAACCATCCAGCGAAGGACAATTTATTTTATCAAACTACAAATTAAATTGATACGACTTTATCGCGCTATTTCTGTCATAACATAAGCGACGATAAATAAACTCGACTCGGCAAGAGATACAGTCGCAGCCCGTCTGAAATCACGACAATTAGTTCTAGTCTGCCGTCGTAGTTTCAAAGTAGTTTTCCCGCACGTGCAAGCGCGCGTAGCTTTGCGCGGCCATGAGATAATGGATAAAGCACTGCTGCTACTGCTACCAGGCGCAGAGTTAGTAGTCTAATTCGGCTGCTGAGACGTACCCGCACGGATATTCTCGGGTCGTATATAAGAGATATTCAACAAGTTTCGTTCTCGCTTGTGACGTCGGCGCGTATAACTCGCTGCTCTGCTCTCTTCCTCCTCGCGCAACTGGGTCGCGCAATTAAATCACTGTACACTTGGAAATATTACCTGATTACCCCACGTGTACGCGCGTGTGTGTGTGGCGATATTTCGGCGGCTCTCCTCTCTCTCTCTCTCTCCCTCATGAATATTACGCGCTCGACTTATTAAACGGGCGCATTAAAACGGCCCCCTCGGCTTTGATAAGCGACGAGGGTCCGCGAAAACCGCCGTGCCGATCGGTCTCGATTAATTAACACATTTTAACATTAATTTCGCGATGCGCCCGCGAGGGACGATCGATCGACTCTACGTGCGTATGTATATATATGTATACGACACGCAACAAAACAGCCTGAAACTCAACGACCGTAGCAGTGTACACGGTATGTGTGTACGAGAACGAGGTAGCCTCTCTTTAGCGATGCATATACGCGCGCGTTCGCGAATACGTTATATGTATAATTGATGCGCGTGTAATGAGTTAATGAGACGATAGCGGCCGTCTTTTATCATCAAATACATCCGGATGATTAAGGTCCATACGCGCGCGTATGCGCCGAAAGTTTCTGACCTACGTGTATACGCGGCTGGGACTCTCGCATCATCGTGCATTTATCATCACGGAAATTCCAGAGAGGTAACTTCCTCCCGAACTACCTCCACCAGCGCGGCCGACGTAGTTTTTCATGCTAAAGTATACGCACTGCGGAATTTTGGCCGACGAGTAATGCCGGCAATGAGTTTTTATCGCTCGCTTAAATTGCGAGTATGTGTGCTGTACGAGCGCGAGCACGCCCGGCAATAATTGCACAATGCGCGTAAAGAAGTACGTGCTGCGAGTCGCGCGAGAAATTTACTTAATCTCCGTCGATAAATTGACTTTCGCGCCCCCCGCTATACCCGAAAATTCTGGGAATAAAAAAAAATGACGGAGTACACGCAAGAGCCAGTAAAATATATACGGTTAAGTGTTGTGTATAATATAGCAGGAGGTCGAGAAAGTGTAGTAGGAACGGGAAGTGGTGTGGGAATTGGCTTTACCTGGCTGCGAATTAGCGTATACTAAATGTTTTGGCAAACCGAGAATTAGATCGATAAGGATTTCTTTATGGGAATCGTTCACCTGCAGTGATAAGAACAGTCATCAATTACAGTTTGTAATCGAATTCACGCTTTTACTCCCCATTGTCAAATGTAAAAATTACTTTACACGCATTCCAATTTCCACAATATTAGAATCTAAGTACAGTCTTATAAATAACTAATTGAAAATACTTTCACAATGCTTGAATGGCTTACTAACCAGTTCACATGATTGCAAAATTCTTGAAAATATAAAAAAAAAAAGAAAATTAATTTTCTACTTCTATACAACAAACAAGATTCTGAAATCATGCCTGTCATTAAAATCCGACTCCCGATAACGCCATTACAAAGCAGGCACGCGTGCGCCCACAATTCCACCTCTCTCTCGCACTCGTACAACTCGGCGCGCGCGGTGCAACCGACCAATTCCCCTCGTCGCAATAAAGCGGATTCCCGGGATATTTCGGCAGGCGCTGATGGTGGGGGCGAAAGCTGCCGCACGGCAGGAATGTGAGCCCCTGCAGCAACCCGTTCGCGTGTTGATTTTTTGAGCCTCGCGTCCTCGTCCATACGGCGGCACAGTTATGCGCGCATCACGCACGCATTTTTTGCGCGCGTGTCGCTCGCGTATAAAGATGACCCATGCAAATTCGGCACGGGGGAAGCCCCCAGAGAGGGACGACGGTGGAGCGAGAGAGAGCGAGAGAGATAAGATGAAAGGGCCGCGGCGCACCGAATAATAAAGAAGGTAAAACGCACTTTGCCGCCGCGGCTGCTTCTGGTCAGTGAGCTTTGGCTTCCTCGGGTGTATGTATGCGCAGTGCATAAGCCACGTGTGTACGTACGCGTGTACGGAGGAGAAGGAGGAGAGATGCGCACGGGATGATGTTAACGGATACGGACTTGCCGACGAGATAACGCCTGAGAGAGTAACAGGAGGAGTACATGCGAGAGGTAGCTAGTTTACAGGACTGCATGTGCATCTGTTTAGAGATTTCGCTTGGATAAGGTGAGGGAGAGTTGTAGTGGCCGAGTTTGCTGCATTTTTGCGCTATTTCGGAGTATACTCTAATCTTCACGCTCATTCGGTCAGTTTAAATAGTTCTTTTTAGATGGTATCATAGATTATATAATGATATTTTTAAGATTCAGATTATTTTAATGCAACTCTGTGGCCATTATCTTTGTAGAGTGTAATTTAAAAATATAAAAATGTGGGTGGATGTTGTATAAATAATAATATTACAAAACATTAATAAACAGCTGTTGTCAGAATCATAAATAATAATAGTAATAACTAACAATATTAAACAATATAACTATCAGTAAAAGAAACTAGTAATAGAAGAATGAAGCGTTGCTACAAGTACGATAAAGTAGTAATACATATTTTTTCACAGTATACATACAAAGAATTTATAATATAGCATTGTAGAATATTACTTTATAACTATATTAATAAATTTTTTACAAGTATTTTAAATAGCCTTTCTCTGTAAACAGTGATTGTCGAGGATAATCTCAAGTGAAAATACAAAAGTAACAAAAAGCACATTCGAAAGCACGATACTTCAGTCATGATTATTGCAGCCTGCAGTATTCAAGGAACTCATAACGAGCGCTTATATATACAACCGGCCATCAACACCAACACTCGCCGTTAGTATATCCCGCAATATTAATTCTCACCTCTGCCTCGAACCTTATCTCTGCTCGCTTGCCTACGGCTCCCGCGAATCCGCGATTGACATAATTATTAAACCGAGGTGGCAAATTATACCCAGGTCGCTCGCGCCATTAAGGTCGAGCCGTCCAAAATCGTTCTCGCGGCGGGCGGCTTTCGTCAAAAGAGCGGCTACCGGGAACGAACCGATAAGGAATACAAATTAAGCCGGGATGAGAGAGCCGCGGGAGGAAAATAACGATAAAAGAATAGGAGGTGAAATGAAGATTTATCGCCGGGCTCTAGGGGTATATACACGCGCGTTTAAACTCTCTACGTTTAAATTATGCTTGATTAATAAACGTCAGCCTCGCCTTCGCCACCGTTTTCGCTCTCTCTCTCGTTGTTCCTTCTTTTACGAGTTTTCGTGAAATCGTTTTGATTATTGCTTTTCGTCGAATTAGCGCGTGCGAAAACGGATTTGATTTGATGATATATACCGACGGTTTGGAGCTTTAAACTGTTGCATGATATGGCTTTAGAATTATTGTTCAAGGTGTTACATAAGAGTAAAATGAAAATGCTTTTGTGTTTACGTGCTTTATGAAATTAACGAGACTTTCGAGTCATGCAAAAACAAACACATTTATGTAACAATCTATATCACGAAATATTTCGAAAATCGAAGAAACGCTCCCCATATAATTATAATTCGGTTGCACCGAGGTGTAATTCACTTGTCACTGGTTTTGTTTGCTTTATCAAGCGTGAAACAATAAATATCGAGCATGAAACGTTGATAATACCTTGATTACAATTAATATAAAACTGCTGACGTTACATAAGAATTATATACATATATATTTCGTACCCTTGACATTTCAATATCAAACAAATGTCCAATCTTCCCCATAATTACAACTTTTTTTTATCGATAAAATTCACTTACTTACAGCACAACAACAACAACAACAGCAACGTCTATTGCAATTGTCCGTTTAAATAAAATGAAAGTATCGATTTTCGCCGGTGCGCGCGCGGGCGCAAAATAAAAGAACCAGGCACGGTAAAAGGAGCAAAAAAGCAGGGGAGAGAACGAGGGGGAGAGAGAGAGAGAAGTGAAGGAAAACGAGATTGGGAATTAAGAGTCGACAACGGCATTTTTAGCGGGCACTTTCTGCCGTGTCCGAAAGCCCAACGTGCCACGAATGTTTGCTAGGTTCGCGCCTTGCGCAATCAAAAGAGAGGTGCCGCCGAGCTGCACTGCGCGCAAACAGAAGGCAAGAACGATTGGGCTAAAAGTTTGTGCCAACTGCCGGGCCAAAGCCGGCCAAAATTGCTCGTTCGCTCGCTCCCTCGGCGCATGCAGCAGCCGCCGAGTCGTGACTAACGGCTTCTCTCATACTTTGTATTACGGACTTTCGTCGGGGCGCCAACGGCAATTCGCACATATTTCGCGGTTTCGTTCTTTTATTTAGTTCGATAGGATGTTATGTGATGTAAGGGAGAATGTTATTTTTGGTGTTTAATTTTGTTGTCAGAATGACCGAGTGTTGAAGAATACAATCTAATTTTACGTGACATTTTTTAGCTTTTTAAAGTGGAATACCTTTTTTTTGACGGTTGTGGCGTTATGAAATTTAAATGATTTACTTCAACTGATGGTAAAACGAATCAATCGTGAGTCTCCAGCAAAGTGTTGGCTAAAATAATGCTCATTAATAAAAAGTCTCGTGATAAAAGAAGTGTTCACAGGGAATCATTTATATTGTCTTAATTTAATTATGTGTTAAGGAAAAATTTGCAAGTGCCAAAACAAAAAGGTATGTGCATCAATCTGGCAGCTCTGGAGTAGAGTGAGATTCATGACCGATCCTTGAACGAATAATTAATGAACTTTAACTCCAGCTGTGAATATATTTTTAACGCATAATAGAATGTGAAAGTTGGTAATTTATTTTCGATCCCGAAATCTTAAAAACTTGCCTTTACTTCGTGCGGAAAAAGTTGCAAAATTCTCGTGTATCTTTTTATATAAATCAAAATTTATATACCGTTACATGTTGCAACCTCGCCATTTGTAAACATAATACAGAGGACACGCAACTACTTCCACGATTGACGAGCTAATCAAAAGAAGCAATCTCTTAATAATTAGAAATTCATGCGCGGATACGATGGAGCATCGCAGACGGCCGAGAAAGAAAAGTGAACGAGAAAGAGGGAAAAAATCCGACGACGACGGCCACGTGGGCGTTCAGTTAGAAAGGCAAGTCCTTGAATGCGGTTGCGCGTCGTGGACGTCTTCAAAAACCGCAAAACGCTCTCCCGAGCGTAGTGGAATTTCTTGAAAATTGAGGCGATCTTGGAGCGACCGAAGGTCCTTCGTCGTCGCAGCCGACGACGACGACGACGCGTTGAAAATGAAAGAAAACCGCGATCCTTCGCGTTATGATATAATCGTCGGCTTTTCTCAAAAAAAAGAAGAGAGAAGAACTTTTTTTTTCATTTCTCGTTCCTGTCACTCTCTTCACACCTGCAAAGTTATTATTCTCAACAGCCCCTTATTACGTGTTTACGCGCTGTTCTGCCGTGCAAATAAACCACACGGTGAATTTTGAATGGCATAAAAATGGTACAAGTTCAGGAGGTTTAGCGTGCTATTATATTGTGCAATATAACTTTTATTATTATTTCTACAAAATACGCGTAAGTACAGGCAATCTTTTCTAATAATTTCGTTGTGATTATAGTCAGCGAAAAAAGCATTTTTTATATACGCACGCTGTTCATTTTAATTATATAAAAAAGTCAGCTCACCATTCATTTAGCCTGAACACCGCCGTAGAACCCATACATACGATTTAATTGATTCGGTCCTTGAAACCTTTTCACTGCACTAATTATACGAAAATTTCTAAGAATTATTCATTAAAACCAGTGTTAGAATCAATTAAAGGTCTACCTCTCGCTTTCTTGTTGCAACGACTTGTTTGCGAATATATAATGGGAAGGATATAATTCGAAAGGCGAACAAACCGCAGCACACCTTAACTAAAGTCGACGCGTGAAATCCGTAATAGCGACTCGAGAAAGGGAGCAAAAGAAATGGCGCGAAGTGAAGCTACTGCATCTCCATAAATATTCTTTTAAAATTCACGCGAAATAGCAGGGCCAGCACGCTATATATGTCGGCGCATCGCGTGCTGCTGCCAGGGGATGTAGAGAAGAGGCGACTAAACGAGTTAGCCCGACACTTTTTTCTTTGCACCTTCGCGCGCGGCCCTTTCCCTGTCGTGCTTTCGTCGATGTCGAAAAGCTAACTTAATCGCGCGACGCGAGAAGTTTCTCCCCGCAAGTGGATGTTCACGCGAGGCGCTCTCGCCTCGTTATCTTTGCAAATCGACCTGTCAGTTCGAATTAGTGTATGCAGAGGTAGGCAGCGAAGGCAGAAGCTCGCTGTTAAAAGGGACGATATGTGCAGACAAAAAACTATAGCCAGAGTTGCTGAAAGTATTAGGAACTTTTTGTTTGTTGCATTTGCTTTTTCTTTATTAGATAAAAAAAAAATTAAAAATCTGTGTTGAAGTAATAAACATGGCTAACGCATTTTGTAACAAAATAATGTATAAATAAGACAAAATTATTAATATTATGTATTACTATTATGTAAGGATTAGTCCACAAGAAGTTTTGCAGATAAAGTTTTGCACACTCTTCTAGGGTTCTTCACACATGGCCAATTTAAATTAGCTCCCGACGCCTCAACCGACACGGTTCATCGCCGCGGATCTTTACCACTATACGTGCTCAACACCCGTGACAAGGTCCCCTATAAAATGCAAAAAAGTGCAACTTGCCGTGGCTGCGGCTACTACCATGGCGATGTCAACAAAAGACCAACTTTACCTCTACAGCTTTTCTGCTGCAAGCAGCAAGAAGTAGAGAAAGAGAGAGAGAGAGACGGAGACAGTACGTCGGCCTTTCGTTCCGTATCGTTCCATTTCGCCGCCTACCGTACTCGCACCACACACATAGACGCGCGCACACTACCACCGGGGCCAAAATAGAAACAACTTACCCACTTTATGCGTGCACGCATTTCGACTAGACGAGAACGTCATTTGCCGTTTCGCAAGGCAAGACATGCAGACTCGAGCGTGTATTGCAGGCTTGAAGGCGGCCTTTGTGCGCCCTACGATATATAGCGCAGGACTTGTGCCACTTGTTCCGGCACTTGCGCTATCTATACGCGGTGTACCGAGAATATGGAGAATACGGTTATTGCTTACTATGATTTCTACGCGAATTTGTAGTTTTGTTGAATATGGTAGGATATATATACTGTGGCGAAATAACAATCGTTTGGGTTTGTTGAATAAACTTTCCACTTTTTATAAAAATAATCATTGTGGAAAGAAATAAATAAACAATCAAAATTTACTGTAAAATAGAAACATATTTTTAAATTTTTTAAGTGACCGATGATTCAAGAACATCTTTCGAACCGATGAATCAACAAGAAATTCAGAAATCTGAATCACTGAAGTAGTCAACCATATACATAGGCATATTTCAGGCTGTCAGTTTTAAAACTAAATTCGACAAGGTATGACGATTCGAATGTTATTCTACAAGCCAAATCATGTATTCACAATCATGACTAAAGCCTACCTGTTTTTTTCTTCTGCCGATGCTGATGCGGTGTGTCAAGCCTAATCAAGATCCTTAGAAAACAGACGCGCGAAAAATGACGCCCTGGAAAGCAATTCCGCTATATACAAATGGCGTTTCGCGTTTGCGGTTGATGGTGGTAGCTCGCACACGTGGAGCAAATCTCAAATCGATCTTGGACGATCGTTAACTGAATCTCGCGCGATGATGGAAATTCCGAATTTGCGGTCGGCGTTTTCGCGCACGTGTGTATAACGCGCCTTCTAATACGGTCAGGTGTGAATGAACAATCTCGAGGTATCTTTCGCGCCTGTTATTTTTTCATTAACCGTGATTTGCACAAGCTGTAATCGGTATATGATCAGAAAGATTGCCGGCCGACGTTCAGTTATTTTTAGACACTGTGTGAGTACGGTACCTCGCGCCTAGCTGTACTATATCATTAGAGTTTCCCACAATTTTCAATTTAAAACTTGTTAATTCTTACATGTAATTATAAAATTGCCATTATTCTTTATTAAAGCGGCATAATTAATTTTAAACATATTATTTATTTATATAAATTAAATGGAACTTAATTTTGAATCACTAACATTTTACGCAATTAAAATATAATAATAAAACAAAAAATAAAACGTAATTTTGGCAAAGTTTCAAACGAGAAATTCGCGACGATTTACATTAAAAAGAGCACTAGAATCGAAAAACAATGAAATAACAGCAGGCGCGCGTAACTTCGTTAAGATAAGATACTGCTCAGCTGGCGCCTTTATCCTTGAAAATCCCGCAAATGTGGGACAATTACATAACGAAGAATGCGCCCGCGCGCCATACATATATAATCGGTCCAGCGCGAAAATTTATAGCGCGTAATGATAGCGACACGAATCCGCGCAGCATCCATCATTAATTAATTCACAATGGCGATCTCCTCTCTCGTAAGCGCTCATCCGCTACCAAAGATCGATCGACATCCCTCGTTGCCATCTGTTCTCGTATAATTGCGATTTATATTGCGCTCGCGGACCCCGTCGTCACCCTTTTCAAAAGAATAAAGAAAGAAAGAGGTGTAACACAAAAAATGACTCCGGAACCGAAAGGATATAATACAAACAGCGAGTATAGTGTATATATGCACGAGAGTGGAAACAACAGCAGCGTGTGTGTGTGTCTCTCGCTTTCTGCGGCGCGAGGGAACTTTCGACGCGCCTGGCGCGACGACACTGCGCGCGCGCGCGAAAGTGACAATGAAGGATTCGCAACACGTACCGGTGACAAGGCCGCGCGCGCGGGCATTATTTCTTTTTTTCTTCGCCCATAATTCACTTCCCTCGCCGCCACCACCACCACCTCTGCTCTGGTCTCTGTGGCCGGCGTCTCTTTCTGTATGTGTATAGAGAAAGGGAGTCTGTCGCTCTCGGCTTACCTGCAACACACAAGAGAAGAGAAGAAATTAATTTTCCAGCGCGCCATCGACGTATATCGCATTGCAACGGCAGCCGCCGCCGCCTCGCAGGGAGGCTGAAAGGGAGCAGGAGGAGAGAGAAGTTGGAGAAAGAGGGCCCCCACAGATTTATGACGCAATTGCAAAGACACTTAGCAAACAACATTATTCCGCGCGCTGACTTATCGCGCGCTACCTCATTCGATTATTTCGTCGGTTCGTCGCGGTATTTTCATAGCTTTTTGAGGGTACATTCTTCGAGAGATCGGAACATAATTGTTCTAAAGTGTCTTTGCAGAATTATGTTTGGATTATGTAATTTTGGGTTATATGAGGAAAATGAATTGGGTAATGATTTAAATCATGCAAATTATATATATTCCATTGTCGGTTGTTATTAAGCAATTAAAATCGAAGAAGATACTGATTATGTAATAAAATATATACGGTATTATACACGTATTTATGGATTAACAATGCTATAAATATTGTGGCTTATTATTGCCAAAGCTCGCGTACCACGAAAGAATTTAAAATCGTTTTCGACGTTAATTAAAAATGGTAGGTGTTGTTCCGAAAATTATTACCTGCTAACTTCACAAAGTATACTCGAAAGAAGAATGAAATGAAAACAAGCCTTTAAATTTAATCGCTTTTATTGTTTCATTTGCTTCTCGCTCTTATATAATTTACTTTTAATTCCACCCAACATGTCCAACGATATTATAACGAATAATTTACATTAACTTTCTAAATTTCATACAAGGAATTGCTCTTTAAATTATGGCTTTAATTATATAGCTAAGATAATGACACTGTTCTTTATCTTAAGCTAAAGAATAGCCCTTTTACTCGCTTATCCTAGTAAAATCAACCTCGTTCGAACAACAATACGAACACTACGAAAGTATATACCTTTCCCTCGTCTACCCTCACCTCTCCCTGAATATTTACAACTGCAGATTACAATTATTCCGCTGATAAGGCCAACCGGAACATTTAGCGAAATAATGAATCAAGACGGGCACATTCCACTTATCGCGCGTCGAGATACAAAGCAACGAGGGGACAAGCGAAGCCAAAAGAAAGAAAGAAGAAGACGCGAGCGGGCCGCCCGATAAAGCGAGGTATAAAGGAGGCAAATAAAGTGTACACGGAAAAGAAACGGAGCTGTAAGGCGAAAGAGCTGGGCAGAGACATTTTTTAAAGAAGGCGGCAGTCCTGATAGATTCCGGAGTCCGTGTAACGGCCTCAGGGGTTACATAAGTATTGTTATTTATCTGGGGGGAGAATCTTCCAGCGGAACGGCACAATCGGGGCTAGAATAATAACCGGGCGCCCGAATGCCAATGAACCGTTTGGTCTGCACGACATTTTTCGCTCTTCTCTCCTTCGCATTGGAATTGCTTCCGATAATCTTACGGTTACATAACCCAAATGTATACGTATTTGATTTTCACATTATACTTTAATGAATATCCTAGTATTTGAAATAGTCAGTAAACTTTCGAAGTGTATCTTTTCAGTTTTTCTCATGTCTAGATAGTTCGAATATCCCTCATTTAGTCTCTATTTTTCTTTTGCCTCGTTCATCTCTTATTTTTCTTTCCCCTCTCACTCTCTCTCGCCTCTGTTTTTATTTGCCTCCCGCATTCGTAATTTTTTTATCCTCGCAGGCTCTCTCTCCCGCGCACGTCGAGAGGCGCTTAAGGGCCCCGGCGGAAATTCATAATGTTTGCACGAATAACAAGCCGCTCGTGCTCGGGACGAGGCTTTAACTTAGTGCCCTTAAGCACGAGAGAGTTGGAGACACGCGGAATGGGTGACGCGACGCCGCAGCGCGCGTTCGGTCAGTCGTTCTCTGTCTTTATTATACGCATGCAAACTTCTCTCGTCGATGCCGCCGTCGCGCGCACGGGAAATGCGACAGAGGCGCACGCTACTGTTTTTACAGCGCACACAGTTAGAGTAGCTTGTTAGTCAGAGTCAATGTTTAAACAATCTTTCGAAATCATCAGCCGGTCATTTGTTTTGAATAATTGAGCGCTTCCGTTAGCTTACTGAAAGTTTGTTTGGTGTAAATGTTCTATAATAGCGCAAAAATGAATTGATACATATTTTGCAGTACATAAGGTAAAAGAGCGGTCGTATTTTATTTTGTATAGACATTTGGTATATTTAATCGAATTGAAATTCATTGCTATATTAGAATTTTCTAATAAACTTGGCGTACTACTTTCTTTTAATTAAAAGTTTATTCTGTTTTACGTAAGAACGTATAACAAGATATATTCTGTCGATAATATATTTTATGTACATAAACATCGAAATTCCTTCAAACGATTTTCACATAACTTTTTTATCATAGAATTAATGTTGGAAAACACTACCTTAAATCAATTTCTTTTCATTAAGTATCTAGCCTCAAGCTGAGCAAGTAACAGAAATCAATATTAGATCAAATTCTGAATTTTAAAATATACGCTCAATAAAGTTACTGAACTGATGTGGTTAGGAAAGTTACTTCGAAATCGCTTGCATAACTTAATAACTTCTTCGAGCAGTTGATGTTTTGATCACGATGAGTCAAAATTAAAAGAATGATTTAAAAGATCTTCATTGAAATCGAAAAGATAATCAGTACATTTACATGTAAATGTCGCGTCAGGCTTCTTTTGACTTGAATGAAAGGGGATTAGGTGAATCAATTTTTTCTCAGGAATCTTTTGAATTCAATTCTCCTTTTTACTCATCTTATATGTGGAATATATGCAATAAAAAAGCGTACAACAGTAGAGTCGTAAAATTAGCATAATGCTCAGGACGAATTGTAAATGATATCGGCTTCCAGAATACGATCTCCATGTAATGGAGCAGATCTTTTCAAACGAGGAGGGCCCTTCATTACTTGAAAATAGAATCTCCGTGCTTATTAAACCAATTTTTTACCTACGTTATGTACAACATAAAATATTCAAAAGAAACTTGAACATTTTTGTTATTTACTCTATGACAGACATATATTGGATAAAATAAAGAAAAAAATAAATATGCATAAAAATAAGAAAAAAACCGGAGATCAGTTAGCAAGATTAATCTTGATATTGTATTGTCTTGCCTCAATATTCAAAACAATAATCAATACAATATTTCTATACAGTTTTCGATATATTATCAAGATTATAGTGACAATAATGTAAAGAATATTATCATGTCTTGAAAATAACCTAACATTTTATAATCGTAATACTTTATCGAAATAATCACAATAACTAATTAAATAAAAACCATTATTTAACTCGCACACAAAGGGGTCTTTGTTAATTGAATAAACTTCGGTAGTTGCTGATAACCATTTACTAACGAGATGTGTTCCGCGCTCCTATATCCCTTCGGGTTAACTTACTTAGGTACGTGAGGCTACAGGGAGGGATTGCGCCGCCTAGCGGCAGAGCGAGAACTAGGCCCTGGCGGACGGCATATATATGGCGGGAAAAATCAAATTTCAAATTTGGCTTTATACTTGTGCCGAAATTTTATTGTTTTTGAATTAAATCTAATGTATTTGTATATTAAATTACATTTAGTTATATTATTCTCAAAATTCAGTAACATTTGTAACTTAAAAGTTTCTTCTACGTGAACTTCGCCTCCCTCTGCTATTTGGGTTTTATCAAGACTTTTTTTTTAAATAATCGACTCTTTTATTATCATACGTCTATAAAACTCAATATGAATTTCAAGACAAGGCAATAATACTTTTCATATTGACTGACAACACCAAGGCAACAGCGAAATTTTCAAGAATTCACAAGAGCGAGACCATAATTACATAAATATTGTACTGTCTTGCTCTCGTGCAGCCCTAGAAAATATTGAATATGATTCAAATAATAGTATATTATGACACTGTTGTGGGAGGTGGTTTTCTACTTTGCTCGAGGTTTTTCGCACGAGCGAAGCGAGTGAGAAAATCGAGCAAGGTAAAAAAACACCGCCCACAAGAGTTTC
>UXGD01001729.1:0-31823 GCA_900474315.1 Torymus auratus
TAATAGCCGGGGAATGCGAGGTTCATGTAGAAGAGGAAGACACACAGACGTGAAGTTGTAAGTTTTTTGAAAATTGATTCGTTCACTGTCGCAAATCCCCGTAGATCCTTTTTTTTGCAAGGAGCTCGGTGGATTTAATTCTTATAAAATGAACGTGACATCATGCCGATGAATTAAAGAAAAGAGCGAATCATCGTAATATCCATGAAACCGATAATCATCCGGATTGGAATTAATACGGCCCTGCGCGGCAACTGCACGCGAAATTGACAGCTATCTCAAAAACTGATTCGCTCCTGCAAATTTCCAGCACCATTGGAGGCTTTCATCGAAGCCAGCGCAGATACGCGCGGCGACCCATTTTGCAAGCGGGACAATCCACAGTCACTATCACCATGCTGGTATATATCCTCTACTCATCGGCGATTTCCAAACAAAGCGCGCGCGTGTGATTGGCGCAAATTAACTGCACACGCGCTACACATGCCCCGCGTGAAAAGTCTACCAAACGAATGAAGCGTCTGTCAAGTGCACAACGTGGGTGTGTGCTGCCGCGATTAATCGCTGAAATTTCCCGCCGGCTTTCCGGGCCCTTATCGGCATTTTCCGCTCGGCTTATTGCCGCGGCCGGAAGGCCTGCATTAACGCTGCCGCTACTCTCCCTCTCTCTCTCTCTGGCTCGGCGCCGTATTTAATACTCCGATTTCCCTTTCCCTTATCCCCCCACTCGCCTCAGCTCTCTCTCTCTCTCGCTTTTGCTCCGTCTGGATAGCTAGATTGGAAATTCCAAGGAGGCAACCACCCCTCGAACTCGTTCTCTATCTATCCTGAGGGAAGGGGGAGGGTGCGACGCTCGCCCGGAATCGTAATATTCCCGCGGCGAAGTGCGGAGTGAAAGAGAGAGGGAGAGAGGAAGAGAGTGAGCGACGCTAAGTTTTACTTTATAAACCTTTCACGCCCTCGGCATTCTTTCAGGCACCTTTAGCGCCCTGCTGCGAGGAGAGATGCCTCTTGGCTCGAGCTCCTGCCGTTGTCGTCTTTTTCATCCTTTTTTTTTCGTTCCTGGCGTCGGTTATTGCTAGATTGTCGTGGCGCCTAAGTGAAAAAGTGCGTGAACTCGACACGTCGGTGTATTTTTAATTGCTCGTGAAGAATAAAGTTAGTGTTGAGTTTTAGTGGCTGTAATTTAGAATTTCAGCTTAGTGGTTGAAACATTTTTTTAAATTAAATTTTGATTAACATTTAATTAAATAATTTATCCGTAAGTTAGAACTCGCATTAAAAAAACATGGCCATTTGGTTGAACAAATTTTATATTTAAAATATCTAAGATTGAATTACCTACTACAACGTGGAATATTTTTCGTGGAAACGAAAATTTTTATGTTGACGCCTTAAGAGACAAAATAACGTGATGGTTATAGCAGTGTAATATATCCTTAAGGAGATGTGGAGTACAAACATATATCACCTATCTTATCAATACTTTCATTTTACTTTTATTGCATTTGATAAAACATTTTAGAAAAAATCGCTTTACCAAGCTCTCCGAAACGGTAATCGATGAAATTATTCGACAATTTCATAGAATATTCTTTGTACCATTGCAAAGAGCTTGATGACATGGTTCGTTTTTCTAAAAAATTGTTATTAAACAACAAAATAAAAATAGTAAAATTAAAGTGCTGATGAGGTAGGGATCTAACTATGATGTATTCTTTATACCATAATAGCAATAAATTTTAAAATTTGATCAAACGACAATGCTACTAACTACATCAATCATTAGCGGCGAGGAGGCAAAATACACCGTGACAGAATAGCGGGAAATTCAATCAGTAGCCAAAAAGGAGGACGTTTCTTCGTTTATTGCCAAACTGGTACTCGACGTTGTCGTAGCGCGCGTCTTTACCCCCGCGACTTTTTGCTAAAAGCTTTTACGGATTCCCGCTCCCGCGCCCGACGCAACTTTTTTACGATGCCGCGCGGGCGAATTTTACAACGGGAGCTGACGCGAGCGTTTTCCAATAATTCTTCCACCCTCTCTCTCTCTCGACGCGGAAATAGAGTGTAAGTGACAGAGAGACTGCGATCGGCTTTTCCGAATTTCCGACCCGTGCACAAATTCCGCAACGGGCTGCGGTTTTTTCGCATGTACGAGGAGAATGATGAGGAGGAGTGGGAATCGTATAAAACGATGGAAGTAGCTGTCGCTATCAGGATAATTAGCGGGGCAGCGTTTGCCTCTCTCGTAAAAAGGGGCAGGTTTTACGAGTCGACCATTCCGCTCTCACCACCTTTTTACTGGCGGCATTTTTCCTTGTCAGATATCGTTTGTCAAGGTTTCTCGCGCGCTGGTTAAGGCAACAACAACAACGCGACGACATCGCTTTTGGATGTTAGCAAACTTTTTCTTTCCAAGCGCCGCTCGCCTTTTTATCGCAGCGATCCTCGTTCCTCGCGGGTATTTGGCTCCGTGGTAAATTTAATTAAAAAGTGATTACCTCGGCGGCGCGCTCGGCTTGCGGCGGTAACGCGCGGGAAGCTTTTCTTATAACTCGTGCGTGCGCGTATCGGTTTGCAGTAAGCTGCGGTAACAGATGTTTCTACAGCCGCGGTAGCAGCGTCTGTTATCGCTGGTTATAAAATACAGAAGTTTTCCCAATGATTGATTTTTACGTCTGTTTCCGCGCTTGCGGGCATTTCTTGGAAAGTCAATATTATACATAAAAAGTCATGTTCCCGTAAGCGGAATAAGATGACCTACGCTATTAACCTTGAGAAGGTTACGAGACAGAATACCATCCATTTTGAGGCCTTAAAAGAGAATATTATCTATCTATTCGACCTATCTCTTGAATTTCACGAAAGTGACTCTACTCTCTAAAGTTGAATTAGTTGGGTAAACCACTAATTATTAGTTAAAATTGCTCCGCACTGCCGAATTCTCAAAATTCACTATTTCCACTAAGAATGAGTGCATATACACTATTTCATTAGTCAATATTCTCTAATTCGACAGTAGAACAATTTTAACTAATAATTAATGCTTTTTCCACTAATTCAACTCTAGAGACCATACTCGAAGTATACTAAACAACAAACCAATGTTAAAAATAATAGAACGTAAAATATTTGCCACGCACGATCCCCATTCTTTTGTTTATTCATTATATTACCAAAGTTCGACGACCTTATTAAACCAGCACCTAAGCCCCATCCATGGTTCAATCAGCTCCGCCTGACCCTCTGCTGTTGCGAATGCCCGGCTCACCTCACCGCCCCTCCTTAATTCCGCCCGAGGAGCGTCGTAAAAATAAAGATCCAAAGATCATCGCGCCTTAGCAGCCCCCGCTCTAACGAAAAAAAAGCAGGCAGCGTGTTCTGCTCGGCTCTCAACAGTCATCGACTCAACCGTGATCTCCGAGAGCGGCCCCATCGTTTTATCGGGGCAGCTTCTCATTCTCCCTCTCTTTCTCTCACCCGGCAATGACGCGGCAGACTTTTCGCCCCGTGGCGAGATAAGATTTATCGACGCCGCGACCTGCTTCCGCGTCTCTCTCGCTCTCTTTCTTTACCCGGGTGGTAGAAGCAAGGGGATCGTATGTATGCATGGCTACCGGAATCTCCTTCGTCTTCAAGGTATTCATAGAGGAAAGGGGGGTACAGGCTTGTGAGAGGGATGTGCGCTTATGAATTCGAGCGATTCTCTAGCGTCATCGCGACGTGATGTTTTTGGTTTTCAAGGTTTTGAGTGGACCGCGTGGCTGAGTTCAGCGACTATTTTTCGCGGCAAGAGTTTTTAGCTAGAATATTTAATTTTCAAGTATATTGATAGAGCTGTACTCTGAAATAGATAAAGTAGGCCAGTAGCGTGGATGAGTTTAAAATACAATCAACGAATCGACTCATTCTCTATTATTATATCTATCGTAAAGGAGAATACATCTGCCTATGTTCCGGATTGTTTAAAGCATCGGATTAATACCAACTATTCTCGTGACCTTGTGATTATTATAAAATATAGTTGTACATCAATCTCTTTTGAATACATGGAAAAAATTGGCTAGATTTAACACAATATTAAATCATAATATATAACATAATAAGATAATTTATCTGACAAATTAATTTTTCGTACTCAAATGTAGGGTTAATGAAATAATTCAAGATTTCAATAAAGTCGTTTTATTAGATCTATAGAAATTATTCTTCTCATAAACACAGCCTTCAACCGTTTCCACCATCGAAACCCCAACCGCCTAGCGACACAAGACAACTCGGTCTCTCCCAGCGCGCAATTCGTCGAGCCGGTATAATGGCAAAAGAACGCGAGCCCCGCTTATACCCCAGCTAGCAAGCGTTTGCGACGTTCTTCTTCTGGTGCGCGCGTTACAGCCATAAATCGAGTCGCGGCGGTTTATTTGCTGAGCCGGAAACGCGCGCATTCCCGCGCACACGCGAGCAGCATGTCGCAGCTATCTTTCTCCCGAGAGCGAAGCTATACTTGCTCACAGTCTTGGTATCCCGTAGTCAGCGAGATGTCGATTGTACGTTTTGTATCGGTCGTCCTGATTTTAGATTAAAGTTGAATCGGGTGAAAAATAAAATGCTATTGAAATTCACAATGATCCTTTGTTTTTAGATCCTAAACGTAAGTGGTTATTCGTAGTTTATTAAGTCCTTCGTAATCATTTCTTCCAGTTTCCTTCAAAAGCATTCCTGTGTATCACTCCATCCTTGTAACTTCAACTTCTTATCTAACGAGACCAAGCCGCATGTGCGCGCTTCCTCGTATCGATCGACAATTCACTTCAGTAGATTCTCGCTATCGTTATATAAACACCATTGCTATACGGCAGTGTCTCATTTTCTCCCCTCCCCCCTCTCTCTTTCTCCAAATGACGCTGCAGATACTTATCCGTTTCCATTTTTTTGCCGCGAGCAATCCAATTGGGTACTCTGACTTTTTTCGCTAAGTGCCTCGTCTTGTGGTATCAAAAGACGAGAGATGATCACGCAGTTTGACGAGAAATATAGATACTTTTTATCTAATAAGTGGCCAACGGCTCAAATCAGGTAAAGCGTATCAATTTTGGTAAATTATTATTTGCCATTGTGGAATAATTTTTATTTCTGAAAAAATTAATTGATTTGGCATAAAAATGTAATTGACAAAACAATTTATTTAATTCGCAAAGTAAAGGGTTAAAACGTAATTGATAAATGAAAATGTAGTGCAAACGATGCTAAATTAAAAGTTTCCAAAACTAAGTAAATTGATTAGAAATAACTCGTTTGATTCAAAGAAGAAACGATTCGTATATCTATCTAAAATAATATTTACATGCATATAAGTTGTAGTTGATTAAAAATGAGAGCACGCTGATCGTATTTGGTATGCCAATTATTCGCATTAATTAAATTTATTTATTGCAATAATCATTTGTTTATTTTTCTTAATACTAAATAACATCGTACACACCGCTAAGAAACATTGGTTGCAGTAATTATTTGTTTCTCTTTGGTCTTAATAAGCTTTATAATCGATATATTGGACAAGTTTTCGAAAAAGGACGTTAATCTAAAGAGGAAATGGAAAGATAATTATACTTTCCTTTCGTAGAACAAAAAATTTTCTAGGAGAAATAACTGTCTTTTCTATTCCAAATTATCACTTTATAATATTATTAGATAGAGGGATGATAATAAAACTTCACTTCATCCTGAAACTTCTCGAAAGTTATCACAATTATTAATCTTCCGTCGTTTCTCGGCCATCCTCGAAAAACTTCGTCTGCATTGAAATTTTCGTCCATCCATCGGGCGAACTCTCCTCTTGAAAATTAATGTCCTCCGCTGCTCGCTCACCCTTCGCTAATTAACCCCGCCAATGCGATTTATAAGCGTCAGATAACCGATCGCTCCGATCCCTCTGATCGCTCGGTCCCCTCTTACCATCGAACTCTATAGTACTTCTGCACTTTTAATTATACTAGAAAAGACGCCTCGGCAATCTTCACAAGGAGGAGATGGGAAATCGCGACACAGAAAAAATAATTGGTTCCGATTACCAATTAATCAGTTGTATGAGAGGCTCATAAAATAGTTACGACAAGTATTTTACATGTTATGATAACAAATAACTGGCTTAGCCTACTATTTCCATCGGTTTGTCTTACCATGCTCAGCAGTGTGAATATATTCAACGATTTAATTGGTAACCCTAGCCAATCATATTTTCTAGCGGTTCGACATTGTTAGCTACCCAGGTAAAATAATATTGGAGTCTACTTTCAAAGGATTATCACTACGAAGCAAATTAAGAAAATACCTGTCATCAGTATAGCTCACTGTGCTCATATTTATATCCGGAACCTTTGAAATTATTTGATTATGCACCAATCGAAAGGATGATTGCTGTTATGCTTTGTGTTATCTGAAAGGGAGTCTGGGACGACGGAACCATCGGTGACGCAGAAAACTGGAAAATCAACTGTAGAGGTGGTGCTTTCATCTCAGAAATTTTCAGCATTAAGCGCCGCCGAAACTCCTTCGGATGGTGACGTTGTCAGAAAAGGATCCAATAACGCATAAGCTACCGCTGCTAGGATGGTGGATCACCTCATGAGGGCAATCGTGGACGAAAGCTACCCCGATAAACAGCTATCACAGCGGCAGTTGAGGCTCGGAAGTGGGGTGGTTGTGGTTGAGGCCAAGACCAGACCAGTGCCCGAGTCCCACGATTCTTTTGTGAAGTTTGGGGCCATCATGTTTGTTACCGAGAATTACTTGTCGAGGACATAGATAGAGGACTTTATCCCTCCCATATTATTTTCGGAGGACGCCAAATTAAAAGTCATCGGGGTAGAGGAACTTAGGAGGCCGCACAAGGCCATTATCTGGATACCTAGAGACAGGATAAGTTCGGGAAAGGCATTGGAGCATCTTGAATGCTAACACCCGAATATTGTTATTGATACATAAAGCGGATATGGGACACCAAGTTCAAGGAGGGGTCGGAGTACGGAAACTTCTTGATGGTCACAATATCTACTTTAAGCCGCGCTACGGGGTTGGTAAGATAACCGTAAAGGTGTCTGACGAAAGACCGCAGGAGCAGCAAGAGTCGAGTACGCGGTGTCGGTGCACCAAAGATTGAGAAGGCACACATTTTTATTAGTATTTATATAAAAATCCCATAAATAAATTTCGTCGGAATTCCAAAAAAAAAAAATAATATTTATAAACAAGCAAAACGCTTATTCACCCACATACATCAGTCTGCCAACTGTAATAAAATGCTAAGACATTCCCAATGACCTACTATTATTAATAATGGGTCAACGAGTTTCGCTCGCACGAGAACGTATATAATCGACGGTTGAACCGGCGCTTTTGAGCTCACCTTTGAAGAACACTCTTGCTAGTACAAAAACCGGCTTGGATAATTAAAGTGCAAAAGATCCGTTTCGTCAGTTCAGAAGGCGATGGGAAGTCATCGTGGCAAAATGCGCCTCACAGCCGTCCTCGAGTTACCGGGCTAGCTTCGAGGGCGAGAAACGCTTGCATGTGTTTCATGAAGAAGAGAAGAAAGAGGACAAGAGAAGGAAAGAGAAAACGGAAAAAGGAGGAAAAAGACTTTGAGCTCGTGAATTCTCGTTTGGGTCAGATCAGGTGTGATTCTGCATGTTTTATACATCCCTGCTGTGGTGTGTAGACGTAGCTATAGCAGGCGCTTACTTTGCGAAAATGATGTATGAATGCCTTGTAATGCGGGTTCCGTCTTATACAGATTTACGGTGATTTCTTCTTCAAGCTTTTTTGCGCTTACTCATTTTTTCTTATCAGTGCAATATATTTCTATAATTTGCGATCTTGTTTTAATTATCTCAAATAATTTTTCATAATTAAGCTTTTTTAAATTAAATGCTGAACAGGTGGCTTTGTTAATTTGACGTAGAAATAATGTATGAATATGATTTTTACTTTATCAAATACAATACTCATATTCCACACAAGCAATCCCGCGATCAGCCGAGGAAACTCCTTATTAAATTCCCTTTTTCACCCGTCGCTAAGCGGCGTGAACAAGAACAATAGTCCCAACGGCGCGCAATCTTCGAATTTTCGCCACGTCGGCGCCATTTTCCTGTGGGATTGTCCCTCCCTTCTCCGCTCCGAAGCCCGCAGGTGGCCTCTTAACCCCTTCCCGGCCTAATCTCGGACGCTCAAAGCGAGGGTCGAATGAACTTTCCCGGCAGCGGCGCCTGTGCCAAAAGCCGAGTTCGCGCGCGGTCGACTTATTTCAAGCGAGCTTTGCTCTATATATCGCTCTCCCTTCCTTCCTCTCTCTCGCTCACTCTGACGGAGGCCTTTGTCGTTCCGTGTCCTAGCGGAGGATTGATTTTTATCACACTGGCTGGTCATCCGATGCAGAGAGAGATTCGGTTTTGGGGGTGTGTCTCTGCAGGAAAATTCGAATGTGCGAATTGCACTCGGCCGATGCAAGTACTCGATAAGGCTTGACAAAGGTGTATCCCGATGTGGCTTTGAGGTAGGATACAATGTTGGGATACAATGGAATTTCGTCGTTGGTTGCTGGCCGATTGTTTAGATTGTGCAAGTGTTTCCTTTAAGAAAGTTCTTTAGAAACTCGAAAAATTATAGGTAAAAATGTTATTATATTTTAGTTAAATTGAACTTTAAATTACATGTGGTAACTGTGAAAAAATATGTGATAAATATTTTTTATTAAGTGACAGATAATCCCCTATCGTGAACTTAGCAAACTTTAACTCTTGTAACAATGTAGAACGCGAAGAACTCAACGCATACCAGATATTCCTACTTCTGCAGAACTTGAAACATGAGCACTATACGCCAGGAGCGAGTTAACACGATCCCGGCAAAACCGCGAGCGATTCTGAAACAAAGGAGGAGAAGAAACGAACATAGTCGCTCTGGGGCATAACGAGTGTGCCCTACCACTTCTCTCTCTCTGCATACATGTACACATATACATATATATATGTATATTTGAGCTTGTCGCCGTCGTCGCATTGTTATCGAATTTTCGTCGCGTCGACGAAAAAACCGAGCACGAACCACGGCGAAAAACAAAGGAGAAACGGGCTCGCCAGTTCGAGCCGCGCTCGCGAAAACGCCTAGGGTAGGCCGCTCTTTATATTCTCTCCACGCCAACGACCTCCTCTCTCTCTCGCTCTCTCTCTCCCTCTCTCTCACTCTTTCTCTTGCTCTCTCACCCACTCGCTCGCTCCCCAGCACTGTAAAAGCGACCTTTTTCCAGCGAGCAGAAAAAGAGAGAGACGGAGATTTATACTATTTATAGAGAGCTTGCTATCTGTCATTCTCGCTTCCATTATGCTCTCAGGGCGCATATTTTCCGAAAATTGTCGCGCGCTCGTGCGGTAGGGCGACGACGTGGCCATAGCACTGAGAACACTGAAGTGAGCTAAGACGAGAGTTCGTGGAATGTAGATACGGAGATGGCAAAAAACGATGGATTATTTGTTGCGTTTAGTAGTACACCTAGGATTCAGGATGGAGAATCGATTTTTATAGCTGTAGTTAAGGAGCAATTAAGGATATGGGGGGAGCGTTGGATATTACGTATTTTTTGCTAAACGTGAGAAAAACGACGTTGAATTTAATTAAAGTGACTCTCGAAAATATTGAGTGTTCTGCTACGACAGAGTTGTTCTTATACTTTAACGGCACTTGACTGAGAGGAAGTGAAATATTTATGACCTTAAAAAAAATAAAATTCAGGAGTTCAAGGATTTTTTCTTAAATTATTCATTCCAGAAAAATAATTGAGCTTACGTATAGTACGAAAACTATTTGTTTTCTAAGGAATACTTCAATTCTCCCTGTAAAACTGTGACGTCTAATTGTCAGCATTTACAAAATACTCTTCGCCTCGCCAATTAAAAGAACCGTACCGACGACCCTATACACGAAAAAATCCCCAGGCCGAGAGCACCCGCACCGGCAATCGCATCACGTCCGCTAAAAATTTGATGAACCACCAGCTATATTCCCAGCCGGGCGTTTGTAAGAAGCTCAGAAATAATGAGCCGTAACGACCTCGCTCGCTTGCACGCAGAAAAAGCAAACAATGAAAGACCGCCCGCGCGTTTCCTTCGCGAGTAATTAATGACGGCCATCGCGCGCGAGTGCGAACAACGCAAGATAAAAAAAAACGAGCGTGAAATACGCGCCACGGGAAAAATGAGCTCCCCCCGTTTCGTATATTTTTCACGCGCCCACGGGGACTTTCCAGCCAATTGGAATTCAGCGTGCCGAAACAGCATCGATAAAGGGGGGTTTCGTAGGTTTTTCACGTTTGTGTGTCCGCGTGATCCCGTTGGTGGCTTGTGCCAAGGCGCGGTGTGAAGTCGGCGACGACGCTGACAATACTTTTTATCTGGTAATAGTATCTTGTAACTTCTATAATCTGCATGTCTTTTTACGCCGGAGAAAAAATTTTAATGAAAAATATAATATAACAAGTAAGCTTTATTTATATTGAATGATTAGGATTTATTTTTGTACTTTATGTTCAATTATTTATTTAATTATTATTTACCTACTCAGAAGAAAATCTACAAAAAAATTACCTTTTCGACGTCGACAAAACTATCGAAAATTATGGTTTCAAGGTGGGTGAAGACTCTCAATTTGGCCCATCATATAATAAATAAAAATATATTTTGATCAAAACGAATGGGTACAAAATGTTTTGTACTGATATACTAAAATAATAGTTATATATCATTCACCGTTAACAAACTGCACTTATTCGATTTTGGCTGTTTGAAAACTTTTGACCTGTTCGAACTTTCTGCACATATTTTTCCTCGTTCGTAATTTCTAGCTCGAAGTATACCAGAAAAATGTGAAACCATTTTCAGCGCTTTTATGACACAGCTTTGTTGGCATTAGCGTCATTGTGAAAATATGTTTTAAAAACACAAATTATACTGGCAAATAGAAAACAAGTCCATAAGTCTGAAGTTATACATCAGGTAAAGGAAATTAAAATTTTATCGTAGGCTAATAGACAAGCCAATTAAATTCGCTCAAAACTTTATTTCTCAAAGCAGCAATTATACTATAGAATCTAAAAAATCCTGAACATAAGACATCCAACCGAACCCCTATAAGCACTTTCAAAGTAAATTCCTCATCATTCTCACCTTTGTGCCTCTCCCCCGCTATTTATCAAGCCACGCGATATTGTGCACAGTGAGTACGTGGCAGATGCGTTATTAGCTACTCGCTGGCCCGCGGAGTTACATAGGCTTTGCCCGCGCGAGCGACAAGCCGTGTAATGAATATACGCGTGCGAACGCGAGACGGGAGCTGTCGCCTCGGCGTAGAAATTCGTTAACGCGGGTAATTAACGTCTTGACAAGGCCGAACGCACGCAGATAGTAAGCTTTGCTTTCTCAAAGAGAAAGCTTTGTAAAGATGAGATTTTTCGAACCCTAGATTTCAATGCATTTTTATATTGTATAGGTTATTATTGATTCAGAATATCCGATTCGGTATGTGTGTATGTGTGTGTGAGTCGTGGGGGGTAAATTTAGAAACAACATAACTCTGGAAAGAATAAAGATATCAGACTGAAATTTTGTAGGTTTTTCAACAATAATAAGGATCATTCATTTCGATTCGTTAAACATAATTATTTTGTTTAATTCTAAGTTTATCATACGGATAATGCAAAAAGGGAAAAAGTCTATGTATAATGAATGGGCTACAATGATATACTAGAGTGTTATATGAAGTTTTCATTAACAAATTTAATTAGACAAGCAGTATTTCTAAACTATAAAGGATGCAAATATATATTTGTATTATTATATAGTCATTATTAATCTTACAACAAGTATTTATGTATTCACTTGGCTAAGAAAACCTTATTCGACATTACAAGCTATGCATCGAACCACGCCCAGCCACTGCACATTGGGGCAGCTCCCACTATACCAACTCCGCGCCTCGCCTCATTCTTGGCACGGATCGCAAATCGCGGCTCGGGAATCGCATTAGTCGCGGTGACCGATTCATTCTCATGCATGGATTTTTCCTCGCAATCTGGAGAAAGGAATGCGTGTGTAGGTGACAACAAGTCCAAACTGCACCGAGTGCGGAGAGATAAATTAACCCCTTCGGCGTGGTTTGTAGTTTAAAAAAAAAAAAAAAAAAATTGTCAACATATTTAGACTATTTTTTTAAATGAAAAATTTTATTTTTTTATCAATATAGATTTCCAAATAGTTTTCGGTATAAAATAATTTAAAATTTATATTAATAAATGTGGAATAGTTGCACCTTGATAGAAATATTTGTTTTTTTTTTTATAGATTTTCAAAGTAGTTTGGAGAAACTAACAAAAAACGAAATCTTCTTCTGTTCTCTGTAGAGTACAGATTAGTGACAGTAACGGTTGTAGGTTCGCGGGCGATTTGCATTTTAAAGGATCGTTACTTTCGTTTGCACACTTGAAAGCGTAGTGGAGCGAGAGGACTGTTAATGACATGAAGAAGAATGTAGTTGTGAGCGGTGAATTCGTTTTAGATTGGCTGAATAACTGTCATTTTATGTCGAATGAGTCATAATTGTTCATTATTGTATGCAATCGCATGTAAAATGTCTGATTACAAAACCATTCGAACATAATTATTGATAATAGAAAATTTCCAATAAAACAAAAATATTTAATATTAAAAAAAATTTCACTGCTTTTACTCAATTAGATTCTCTAAATTTAGGCAGAAATGTATTTATTTTCTACTCGGACCGAAAGTATAGGTCATGATGAAGCGCAGACAAAACGCTATACACCCCTGTAACTATTGACCTTTGTATGTTCTTTCTCCAAAAAAGCTCTCGCAAGTCTTAATCAACCGCCTGAAGCACAATGCGCGCGCGTGCGATCGCCGTATACACAGAAATAGATTCATCGGCATAGCGGTTCAATCTTCTTCTTTGCCTTTCATCTTTCCTCGTGAGCTATAAACAAGGAACGCTGAGAAAGAGAGGGAGAGAGAACATGGGACGAAAACGAAAGCTACTCTCGGTAAAAGGGGTTTTCTACCGCGAAAGTGAGCGGGGGAGGAGAAATTGGACTCTGAGATGGTTTCGATTTAGGCGGAGGAATAGAAGTGTTGTTCGTAGGAAAGCCGCAGTTGCGTGTGTAACGACACTGGCGGAGAAGAGAACGCCTGTGTCGGGTGTGTCTAACTATTCCCCAATCTTCTTCACAAGTAGTTTAAACAGTTTTGTATTGCTTGTATCAAAATAAATCTAAAGTTTATTGTAGTCGAAATACATGAATTTCTTGAAGAAATGGAAGAAGAGATGAATAAACGGGAAAATAATTATACACGCACGATAATTAAAAGTGATTAACAATAAAGAAAACCAAACAAAATTCAAAGAAACAGAAGTATACGCTATTAATAGAAAATTACCATCCGAAGCAGTATAGAGAGATTAACTTGGCATGAGAGGCGAATAAAATTTCAAACACAATCCATTTCTTGGAATTTTCAATGAGGATAGCAGAAAGGAAGAAGTGCGCGAGAACGGGAAAGAAGGATAGCCGGACTCTTGTCGCGTGGCCACGGTTGGAATAGCCCTTCATACAAATTATCCCTCATAAAATTTACATTTCTTTACTTTGAACTGACCTTCCGCCCTCTCTTACTTTTCCGCTTCTCTTTTCTTCCGCTACTCTGTTAAAGAGGTAGTCACTTCGCGTTAAGAATTGAATTGATAGTCTAAAGTATTTATTCTACCTTTTAAATCATTGTACATGCAGTTCTACTTCTTTTCAAGCCCGATAGTCAACTCCCAATATCTGAAATTCAAAATGAATTCACATACACACGGATACGTCGATGATTTTAGATATAGGATTTTGTGGCATCTGCAATCGTTTCTATTTGCTAAATGGATCAGAAAAAGGTATATTATGTTATTTTAAAAACTAACGAAAGTCTCCACTATAACAGACTTCTGACTCCTTCAGATTGCTGGAATTTAACGTGTCACAGCGTCCTTCGAAGCACCCAAACTTGGGTCTTGTATCACGTATCAATTATAATATACAAAGTTCATATCATGAATCGAGCCGATATATCGGATTTCCGGCCGTCAAAAGGTTAAGAAATAAAAACGATAACAGACACCACACCATTCTACACCTAAAATCATCGACGTAAACGTAAAACTTTTAAAAACTACCGACCGAAACTGCTCAACCTCATTCACTTTTTCTTCCCCGTCATTTCTCATATCTTGTTTCTTTTTCCTCCCGTCTCCCTTAACCTTTGCCGCTCGTTCCAGCCACCGTTGTTGTGAGCTCTCCCTCGGCGATAGTGACAGAGAGGGGGGAGGGGGTGACGCTCGAGAGCACATACGTACAAAGTTTGCCCGAACTCGCAAGCATGGAACTTTGGCACAAGCCGATCTAACGCAGCGCGACTACAAGTTCGATCACGATTTTGAATTCCGCGGGGAATGTTTCACGAGAGATAGGGATAAAGCCGCGTTCAATTACCATTTACCTATATATATTGTTTGTTTTGTTTTTCGCTCGGGAGGAGTAATGGTAGTGGTATTGTCGAAGTGAACGGAGGAAAACTAACCGGTCGTTTAGAAGCTTTGTGAATGGATATCTAAATGGTTTGTTGGAGACGAGGTTTTGAAAGTACTTTTGGAAAATAGGTTTTGTATTGTTAAGAGAAGCATTTTCCTAGAGATTGATTTTTAAATAAAGAGACATCTTTTTTACCTGTTCGGTGTATGTCGAAGTATGTCGTTTATTTCTATAAGGTACGCGGCCCAGTGTCTGGATACCTTAAGAATACCATCACAGGATGTATATCTCAGTATCTTCCACTGAATTAGATGTTTAATTACTGGATCATCTATTTTTCCGCAACCATTAAGATATTCAAGTACTTAACACCCTACCGTAAATATAGCAACGTACACTACATTGCTCTCATGAGAATGCAATTAGAACAATTCTCTGGTCGATTAAAATTTATGACTTTTATCCACCTACTCCTCTAGTAATGTAAGCTTACTACTGTCAAATCAATTTCACCATCCAACGTTTACCAGCAATCTCCTTTACAATTCCTTCAATGGCATCAGCAATACCACCGTCATAATCTCAACCTTCTCACCCCATCTCGATCCGTTCTTCAATCATTTCCACACAACGGGGCCATTATAAACAAAATCACCGGCCATCACGGCTACCATCGCAATTCCCTCCCTCTTCCTCCTCTCCTCCTTCTCCTTCCTCCAGTCGTAAATTCTCCACCCGAAATTGATTCGACTGAAGCAGCAGCAGCAGTGGTGGCAAGGATGTCATTATCGTTTCTCTGGTTGCAGCATATGCGTCACCGTGGTCGTCCTCAACGTTCACTTCCGCTCGCCCCAGACCCACAAGATGGCGCCTTGGGTCAAGAGGGTCTTCATTCACATCCTGCCCCGGCTACTCGTCATGCGCCGGCCCCAGTACAAGTTCGAACCGACGAGGTAAGTATAAGGCTGTGTGGTGCACATTCGGCCCGATTGTTGGAATGCTCGATAAAGCAAAGGGCTATTAAAGCCGAGGGTTTACGGTTTGCAATTGTGGATTCTATGTGTCTTTTGGGTTTTAGTGCTCCGGAGCTCTTGGACGATGGTTAATGAAAGTGTCACTGCGCAAAGCTGTCGATTTATGACTAACGAAATAGTGAACTGAACAAAAATATTGAACCAATGTTCCTTTGGTTATCACAGAATTTTAAGAAAAAAATTTTGCATACAAAAATAATCGATGGAAAAGAAAATAACGTAAGAAATATAAACTAAAATAAAATCTAATTTTCAATTATTTCTTTTATTATATAATATATTTCATAGTTTTTATTATGATTTTTCAAGTCTATAATCCAGTTTCACTACAAATCACGCAAAAATAGCCTATTTTAAGCGGTCGATCTTTAAGGTAATGGATATATTTTTTGCCAACGAACCATATGGCTTCGACGCTGTAAAAAACCGATACCTTAACGGTGGTTTTATGCAAGTAGACGCCGACACGACATCCTTTGCCACCGGATTAGCTTGTAAAGTCACGGTTGAAGTTATTAACCTACTTTGAGGTCAATTTTGCCTCGAAACCACGAGAGCACGCGTATGCCTATAGTTTATGATTGTTTAATGAGCAAGTAAATTTCTCTATAAGTAAAAAAGATGAATAATGGTTCTAATAAAAGTTTTCACGAAATAAATATTAATAAATACAACTTTTTTGATCATCCAACTAGTAGTATAGCAGCAAAGAAGAGAAACAATTGATTTTCCGTCATTTCAAAGGTGTCGGACTGCATAATTTCGCGCAGCCAAAAAAGAAATAATGAAAGAAACTGCAGTACAGTGCACATGCATCGAATTATGCAGACGAACTTAAGAAAACTAACAGCTCGCGCTAACCGCCAACTTTTCCACGAACCAATTCATCGACCAACTGCCTTTCCAAACTCTCCCCCCTCCTGTAAATTCAACGAAACTTGAGCACCACAGCGCGCGAAACTCCGCGCTACTGGAAAGAAAGAAAGGAAGCAGAAATTCAGCACCGCCATACATCTCGACCGCGTCCGGCCCGGGTTGGAAGGCCTCCAATCTTGCGGGAATTCCCGCGCGCGCGCGACACCGCAAACTTCTCTCGGCTATTCCGGCAAATGCCTTTATCGGATTCCCCCGGCGAGCGGACGAGCGTAAGAACGAGATGACGTACGAGGCATTTATTAAGGGGGGACCACGCGCGAAATACGTCGACGTGCGGTCGCTAATCAAGGAATCGGAAAATTTTTCACGTTGTAAGTACTCAAGGGTGGCGTGTTTCGATAGGGAGGATTTGAGGGATGAAAAATTGTGTGCTATACTGCTCGGGCATAGATCGGTGAAGTTGACGACGCTAGGGTGTTATCTTGTGGTTGATGTGTTTTTAGCTTTTCAGTGGTTTCTAGAACTGCAGATGGAAGAAAAGATAAAAGTATATAAAAATGTTAGACTCTTCTTTATATCATATTTTAGTTTTAGTGGTCAAGTTTATGAATTATCATGTCCCTGCAAATTACTCTTGTTACTTATCAAAAAGAATCTTCCTTAAATGTAATTTTTTAGTAAAAACTGATTTATATAGGTATCGTTACAGTATCTAGAAATTAAAAAAACATTGGTTTTATAATTTCATTTTCGACTAAACTTGGAATTACTGTCTTATAATTTATCTTACCTACTCATTTCACCTTCAATAATGGAACTAATGGTTTAAAAATATTGGATTGCAATAAAAAACTTCATCGAGAGGAAATGGCAACAACTGTTGTCTTTTCATTAAATTATTTATTCTTTGAAGAAATAATTGAAAATACGATATATCGGTAATATAGAAACTACTTCGGTATCCGACGTCTTTTTCAAGCTATTATAGTCTTTAATAAAAGTTCCGCAAATAAAAGACACGATCCAGAAAGCAAACATAATAAAGTAAAACCCTGCGAATCGATACATAGTTGACCGAAAAACATAACAAACACGTACGTATATAAAACGCTATAATCGTCTTTCTCTTCTCTCAATTACAGGTTCACATCGACGAGGGCGATGATCAGGGGCATGAGAGGCAGTAAGGACAAGGGCTCGTATTACCCATACCACTCGTCCTGCCACGACATAAACGACGAGCACCTCACGCCCTCCAAGAGATTCCACAGTCGCGCCTCGTCCAAGGACGATCTCTCGCCCTCGAGGTAAGACCACCGCGCGCCTCCTTGCGGTATTGCGCTCACGTAACCGGCTGCTGAGAGCACGGGGCGGCAAACACTACTTTCAATATTACCTCTCGCGCGCACGCGAGACTAAGTGACACAGTGAGCCTCTACGACGTCGGGCGTGAAATAATAATAATAATAATAATCATAATAATAATATTTCTCTCTAAGTTCGTCTGACTTCCGATATTTCTTGCTAGCGGAATTTCAATATTGGCTTTGTTGAATGCGTTTATGAAGATCGACGCTGTTTATTTTGTAGATTGTTGAGTTCACTTCAGTGCAGTATAATGTCGACTCATGACAATGAAAAGTACCTTCAGAAATTCAATATATTAAATAGAATATTCATTCAAGGCTATTTCCTGTAAATTTTGCACATCTCTTAGATTGCTTTTCAAACCAGTCCAGATAAAAACGTTATTTTTTCCAAAATTGTATATAACTTTAATCTCTGAACTTTAGCATCATAAATTTAATTCCGAAAAATAGTTACGTACCAACTAACAAACCTATAGAAAAGCTAATAAAACGCTCTCATTGGTTTGCCAGCTTGACAGACGGTGCGCGATTTGGCGGCAGCTGTCTCATTCATGGGCCGAGTCTTCCCCGGCTACCTCTGCACGCCGACTGCGAGGACCTGCAGGTCGGACCGGCGGAGGCTGCAGCAGCGGCGGCTGCTGCTCTAGACGGCTCTAAGAGCCCGGTGCTACGACCCTCTTCGACTTTCTCCCACTCCAAGTGCCCGCCCGAGATACACAGGTCCTGTCTGTGCGTGCGCTTCATCGCCGAGCACACCAAAATGCTCGAGGACTCGACCAAGGTACATATATTTGCACAAATTCGGCAAAGAGTATTGTCGTACAGATTTTTTTTTTTATTGCTTTATTTTTATATTATATTGACTCTTCTACTGACTGATAGGCCATTCTGCTCTGTCATAATTTTTTTTGATATTTTAACTTACTCTTTTAAAGCATTTACATAATATGTTTCTATATGTTCCTCTATATATATTTTTTTATTGACTACGCCAAAGTATTAAAGTATATTTTGTTTTATAAACAAATGCCTATTCTATTCTAATAATCTGCAAAGCATATAGTGTTCTTATTAAAACTATAGATTATCTTATGAATAACACAGCAAACACTTATTGAAAAATATACGCTGTTTTTCGAATTCTCGAAATCACACGCTGAAATTAAATTCCAGGTGAAGGAGGACTGGAAGTACGTAGCAATGGTGCTAGACCGGCTGTTCCTCTGGATCTTTACGTTAGCGGTGCTCGTGGGCACGGCTGGCATCATCCTCCAGGCGCCAACCCTCTACGACGACCGAGTTCCTATCGACAAGAAGTTCAGCGAGTTTGCGACGACGACGGTCGTCAAGTGCCCACCTCAGTAGTCACAGCTCGAGCCCTACACCGTCGCCGGGAACTAGGCGAAGAGAAAAAAAAAAGCAAAATTGAGACAGATCGAGATGAAACAACGCTCACGAGGAGAACCAGCACGCGTTACCAGGACCCTGCACTAGCACAGATACATACACACACACACATACACACACATACTGTCTCTGTCGAGTAGCTGCCAGCACTCGCGCGTCCGCCCAAGGGAGGCAGTAAATTGAGATTGGGATGGAGAGAGACAAGGTAAAAATTTCATGGAAGTGAGCGGGAACGACTGAGGGGCTAAATCGATGTTGAAGGAATCAGAAAATCTACCATCGATCGGCTCGATAAAATGTATAAGCAAATTTATATTCGAACTAAAATATAGAACAGAATATTCCGAAATTTTCCACAGCTTTCAAGTAATTTTTACCGGGGAGATAGTATATCCACACTCCGCGTACTCCCTAAAACTCAGGCCGTACATTGCCATAAAATTGACAACGATCTCTATACATATTTCTCAGTTTTTCTTTTTTTACTGCCACCCAACTTTACTGTCTCTCGGGCGCGTGGCAAGCGTGCGCACTCACCCGAATCCAATTTTTCCTGCGACACACATACACACATACACGAATGCACACACACACACACAATGTAGTCACGAACGTTGCGATTTATAACAGGGCAAACAGGCTCGCGCAGAGAAAAAAGGGTTTTGAAAGTGCTTCGAGAAATACCGATATCAGGCACAAGCAAATCTGCCGACGTCTGTAATTCGTCTGTCATTACGTTGAAATCAACGCTTTTTACTCGTCGCTTCTGATTGTGGCTTCTTTGTGGCTCGGGTCGGTTAAATTTAGTAGATACTTATCATGAGGATATTTGAATTTTTCACCGAGTTTATGAAGTGCGGTCGGTTTTCGCTGAATGATTTTACATTCTTCATAATCCTGAAATTTATTGTTGTCAGTAAATATGGTTGATAAAATTTAATGGTCAATTGAATATAAGTTTATTACGTTAATGTTATGTAAAGAATTTGTAACATATTAAAATTATAAAACAATTGTTGATTTTCAATTATGATTCGATATTTAATTGCCCATTTAATTAATATAATAGGTGTTGATTATTTTATTTTAAATACATAGAAAAGTACTTCCTATTTTGAAAATATACTTCACGTGTACCTTATGCAAACATATTGTATACATGAGATAGGGAAGGATAACATAAAAACTTTACCGCTAACTATACAATGAATATATTAGTGCTGACTAATTAAAATTATCCTAGTTTATAGAGAAATGTAAATATATTTGGAAAAAATATTTTAATTCAAAAGAAGTTCACAGTCGCGTCCTAAGACTATTATAAATATAAATAATATAGTTAACATGGCAAACATTTTTCTAATACTGTGAAAGTTTATGCAAATAAACATATATAAATATAATGAATATAAAAGCTACAAATGCATAAAGTATGTCAACTTAAACGAAACAATTTTAACAAGTAAATTTATAAAAATAAAAGAATTAACAGAAAGCGTTCATTTCAAAGTAATGCAAGACGGCGGCGTCTGAATGTAACTATAATGTAAAATAACGTTTGTATGACCAGTTGGGAATCTGTACCAGAAACGCGACCACATAAATTTATTCATAAAATCAATTGAAAAAAAAGTATTTAATTATGACAAAATGTTTTCACTGCCGATTCCCAACTGTTTATACTAGCACAGTTGCAAAATATATTACACGATTGAAAATTCCGAAAACGTCGCGCGCCAAATATTTCGCTTATACACGATGCCAGACGGCGAGGGTCGTGCGTGTATTTTTTCAAATCAATGAAAAATCCTCGCAATTCTCACTGTGGCAAGCCACAAAGGCCCGCGAGGTTGTCGCGCGTGAATACGTTTATAACATCCCGCATATACACGTGCAATTTTTTGCTTGCGAAAACGTGTACAGATTTTCAACTGTGCGGGTAAAATAGGTAGGAAGAGGATGCTGATGAGGAAGGCTAGCGCTTTTACGTCACTCGCGCTGCCCGCACACAGAAATCACCCGTTTTTTGTTCATTTTGCTCCCACGCCTTCGCCTCGAATTTTTGTTGCGTCCCCGGTACATACTAATGAATACACGTATACATACAGGCCGCGTCGAACGATGGCCGGAGGAAACGATTTTTCGCCGGCCCTTACAATGGGATATATAGATACAAGCGAGGCAAACGCGCCCGCAATTGCGCGTGGGCGAACAAATATATTTCGAGCACGTGTGCCGTTTTATTATATACCGTTCGAATATGACTAAAGAAAAGAAATGAGCGACAGGAAAAAAAATTATTACGCCGCTTGCGAGCGATACGGTGTATATTCAAAAGTGTATATCTATTTATACCCGAGCTAATTGCGTAATGTGTACTTAAGCGAGAGAATGAATAAAAATCGTACGCGTATCGCTGCGTCAAGAAATTTCGTCAAAACTCGTATTTTCGTTACAAAAGTTGAACAAAAGAAAAAAAATTCTCTGCAAAAAAAAAAGATTAAAATTATACTTTTGCAAGCTCTCTCAGAACCTTGTAATTTTTTAAGAAGCAGCCACGATAAACGGTCATGCAAAGTTAAAAAAGAAACAAAAAATTATAATAAAATAAATAATAAAAACCAATAATATAAATAAAAATAAAAATAAAAAACTACGCGAGATCGTTTCCTCTCTCCGGGAAATCACACGCTCACATACGAAAAGAAAATAATATATATATAGAAAAAAAATATATATATATATACGATTTATTGGGCGCGCCGTCATACACGTATAAACTTCCGTTGTAGGAATTTTCCGCCCTCAATTTGTGCCAACAATCGTACGAAACACACCCACACACCCGCATCATTTCTTTTCTCTCTTTCGAAAAAAAAGAAAAAAAAAGCGAACGAATCGGTGAACCGTTCGACATACGCAGAGACAAAAGATACGATACTCCCAACGTGTAACGCGTTACGTTATTACTAACGTCGTTATTATAATTATAGTAGTGCGCTCAGGTCGAAATCGTATAATATTATACAAAAAGCTGCCATTATAATTATTATTATCTTTATTATTATATTATACGTAAAAAGAAAAGGGGGCGCAGCCCATAGGCGTCGTCGCCATCGCGAGAGGGGCGGCCGCGTACGCGCGCGTATACACACACACACACATACACTTACAGGATACGTATAAGTTTTAAGTGTACCATAAAGAAGTACCACGTAATTATATAATGTAGCGATCGCGCCATGGGGTCGAAGGGGCACTTATTCGAGTATTCGCACGAAAAATAATGTGTAGAGCTACAAAATGACTGTAATAATACCAGTTACTATTATTATCGTCGTTTCGAGTCGTTTCATTATCGCCGTCGACATTATATCGCGATAAATTGTAAATCGATTTTTCGTTCCTTTCGCGAGACTTGTGTATATCACTGCACAAAATGTCTATGTGCAGGGTTAAATATGTACTCCGACTCGATGTACTATAATATTGATGTAGTCGCCGTTGTAGCTGCAAAAAGTTTCCTTTACATTGAGATAATCACTCTTTGCTCATTTATGCCAGCACGTTATTTTGCAACTTTATTAAAAATAAAAAATAAAAAGTGACACACATGACGCGTGTTTAAATTTGAGAAATAAATATGAGATATCAAATTTTGAACGCTTTTATTTTACTCTAATTAGATTGTTGCTAAGAAATTTTAATATAGAACGTTAAATGTTACGGATAACAATTACGACAATAGCTACCGTTTTGTAGCGTAGAATGAATCATACAAGCGTATACAACAAACAAGAAAAAAGAAGCAAAATGATAACGAACAAAATGGCATAAATGATCGAAAGAGTGTTGATTTCAACGTAACGAAAGACGTCGATGCGCCTGCGAGTTTTTGTACGAATGAGAGAGAAAGAGAAAAAAAAACCTCACGGTAATTTTATCGTCCCCGGGACAAGTAATAATACTCGAGTATAGCGCGTAACGGGTGATCGTCCGCCACAAGTATGCGCACCTCGAGATCACTCGCGAACGCGCGCGTATAGCTATGCGTCGTTATATATATACTTATATATACATATTTGGACAAATGAATATTATTATACATTCATATAGAAAGAAGTATATTATACGAATACAGTATAATTATAGAATGTTTTGTATGATCGCCGTTCGGGCGTGACCTGCGAAAAATAGATTTTTCTAGTGACGAGATATATAATATACACCTATATATATGCGTAGCTCTCACACACACTCACACATATACCCAGCCGTGAATGAGCTATTTTCGTTTAGGTCGCTGGCACATATACATCGGGACGGCGCGCGAAAACGTTGATCCGTACGAGGGAATTCCAGCCGTTTTTGTACTTATCAGCAATTTGAGAAAACTGAAAGGATCCCTGACGTTTCTCCGCCTGCCTATACTTACTTATACGATCACATTTATGGTGACGTAAAGCTTCCCCTCCCGTTCACCCACCTCTTATCTCAATGCACCATAAACCTTACTCCGTCTTACGCGCCCGTACTCCTCTCTAATGCACGCTGAGCGCGCGTAAAAAAAGCGCACGGCCAACGGAAAAATTTAACGTTTCGGCTATATGGATCCTCCCGTTCTTGCCTATATGCGTTTTACCACGCCGTCTCTACCCCACACATACATACACATACATACATATACAGTGACAGTGTATATAGCCAGTTCGTCGATCCGCATTCATGCACACACACACGGTAGATTGATATCCGAAAATCGCGAACTCGAAGAAACTATTCGCGGTACCTCACTCGGCAATCAATGTCTGTATATACACTCGACTCGACTCCCGTGGGAGAGAGTTTCGTCGCGATCGCAAAGCGCGACAGTCGCCGAAGTCGTTTCGAAACTGCCGGCCTGCCGAGCTGCTGAATAGGGTGGAAAGTGCGGGAGTAGGCTCGGAACGCGAATGGGAGGGCTTTTGCAGGATAGTATAGGGATACGGAGTTGATTGTTTGCCGGCGAGTTACGAGAGGTAGGCTTCGGTCTACGCGAATGACTCGGTACGAATTAGAGCGAAAATCCGGTAAAAAATTCAAATTTTGCAGAAGTATTCGTGTAGGGCACAATGTTCGGCTTTGTAATAGCGTAAAATGTAAGGAAAAAAAAAACAACTCACCATCAAAACGAAACGTCAAGGACAATATAATATATATCACAACTATACCTAAGACTTATCTATAAGAGACAGAGTCACGGTTGCTGTGTTCTACGGGAATATTTAAATTATAACATTTTTTAAGTTCGCAGGGGTGCGTTTTCGGATTCAATCTATACGTATATAATCAATTGCGGATGACCGTCGACGGATAACGTATATAGTAGTCGATAAGTGTTTATACCGAAGAGAGAATGCAAGAGAGCGAGAAAATACATCAGACCTAATATTGTATTATTGAATCTCCTGATTCGTAAATATATATATAATGACATGAAAAAGAAATCCAAGCAGTTACTCGAGACTTTCGCCGTAAACGTGATCGTAATTTATCGGTAAACCAAAATACCCGTTTAAATAAACGAAGAATATAATATACTCTTGGATGACTGCAACGTGTACTATATAATTGTCTATATTAACGTAACGATAATTTATTTTTTTTCCGAGCATCGTTCGGGTACCCCTCGAATCGTTGAAATCCTGCGGCTGGGCGGCATGATAATTACAACTAAATAAAAAAACTATATAATTAATAGAACAGCAGAATACCAAATGATAGTTTTGATACTTACGTAATACTAAAAGCATCAAATGAAGCACGTGTTGGTCCCGGTGTAATGTTCACCCGATCGATTCTCGGAGAGAAAAAGGGGAAAAGTCTTCTCGTGTATTATTACATACCGTAAACACACAACGCGCTCGCGCGTGCGCGCACGTATGTATATTTTATGTATAATAATATAATATACATACCCACTGCCGGCGCATCGTTATATACTCGCAAAATAGAAGAAAGGGCGCGCGCAAACAAGCTCTATTATCAACGCAACAGTATATACATATAACAGCCAAGGAGTGAGAGAGAGATATATAGAGAGACGCCGGCACGACCGCGCGACGCGTCGTTATTTTTCCGATAAAGGATTATACGTATATAGTATCGATAAGGACGAGTAAAGCATACGAATTCTAAAGCCGATAGCTGTAGAGACACACGCGCGACGCCGAACGCGCGGCAGCCAGCGTCGTCCCATAGCCTGGCTCCTCCGTTCGATACCGCGCACCTCGTTTTACCTAGTTCGTACGTATATATTCGTCGATTTTTATGTCTTTGTGTGTGTATATATACATATATGTATAAAAAGCTTATTTACGGGCGTCCATTGGCGCGTCGCGAATTTTTCTTTTTCCCTCGAGCGGATACAAAATGACTATAATACGCGAAGCTGCGACTATACGACGACGACGACTCGTGACTGATTTGACGATGGGTTTTGTATTTCGTGAGTGGCACGGGAATCGGTGATAGTTTAGGTATACAGAAAAAACAGGGTTTTTTAAAGTAATAAAAGTCGCTGGAAGAAGACTGGTTAAATGTAAAGAGAACGCATTTTTTTACTAGAGAAAGTACAATTATAAACCGTTTTGCAGTATATCGTGCAGTCTTTTGTATAAATCATAAAAAAAAAGAAATTTAAAAGAAAAGCTAAAAAAGTTACTATAAATAGTAAAAATAAAACCACTTAAAGAGAAGCTAATCTGGAAGAAAAAGCCGTAATCCCCCGCAGTCTATCTCGTGATAACACGACGAACGAGCGAACTAACTCCGCGCTCGGGCAACTGCGTGTGTGAGAGAGAGGGCGCAAAAGCCAAGTGCCAGGCGAGTGCGCGCGTGTCACCTCGACAGCCGTTAAACCGAGTCGTCGTCGTCGTCGTCGTCGAGATATATATGTATATATATACACATGTATGTAACTACTCTCAGCTTCGCGGAAAGTAATCCGCCCGCAGGGGAAGTAGTGTATACACACGCGCGCGCTATACACAGACGCAGAAAGGGAGCGGCGCGCTCGCAGTATAGTAATCGTAAAGATGATAATAGTAATAGCTCGTAGCGTAATAAACGGTCGGCAACAATAAAGATTATAACAATAATAATAGAGAGAGAGTCCGCCGTTGTGTAAATATTGCGGGAGAGAGAGAAGTGAGTTAAAGGCCGTGTAGAGAACGCGTAAATCGCTGCGGTGTTATTAGAACCGACAGGACGCAGAGAGAACGAGTCGCGTCCACTGGGAGAGATGAATTTCTTTCGGCGGAGTTGTTTGTTTGGCGAGGATATGTTGATTTTGGTGGGAGACGTGATATATATTTGCCGCGAGTACTGTATCCAATATTACACATGTGTTTGTCTAGGTTGTAAGGTGCAAAAAGTATTGGAGTAGCGCGTTTTTATGATGCTTCAGTTATAAATATATTCGATTGCTTTTAACACTTGTTTGGTATTATTTAATAATATTACTTGTAGGGAGTAACGCACTCGTAAGTAGTAACGGACGGCCGTTTGATATACTACTTGCGAGTGTGTAGATAAAAGTTTTATATTACAGTTCTTACGTGAAAAATAAGGATTAGAAAAATAAATAATTTCTGAAACAATCACAATCGACATCAAAATCAGTTACAATTACTGTCAAGATAAGATTATAATCGTCTACGATTTTTCTACTTTATTCATATAGACACGGGTGCCAACAAATTATTTGAAAGGATAGTTTTTTGTATCTTTATACTTACTTCTCTTATGTCTCGCCCATGAAACTCAAAACGTATACGAAACTCGTAACTATAATGCAAGATAGAATTAAGGATAACTCCGCAATAAAATACAGTTTTTCTATATATGTGCAGTCTCAATCCAATAGAAGAGACAGTTTCTCGTAATTTACTTAAGAATTAATTTATTGCCTCGAACTTATTTAAAACCTAATCAACAATTTTACATGTACATTAACACAATGCATTAAATTACATTATACGTCTTCGTATAAACCCATATAGCAACGCAAAACTTACACTCTACGGAACAAACAAACTAGTTAATCAAACCTTATGTTGTAAAAGCTCTCTTTCTTCGAACATTTCCAAACTCGTACAATAATTTTTCCGGAATTCTCTCTTCGAAGAACTCGCTAGGAACGTAGAAAGAGGAAAAGAACGCACACATTATTTTTCACTTTAGGGGGAGACTTTTGGCGAGCAAAAAATAAAATTAAAGGAAGAAAAGAGAAACCTCAAAATGATACGAGCACCTGGCGTCACTTGAAAATGAACAGTTCCTTTTCTTCTTTATCTCGTAACAACGGGTAGCGAGACTTTCATTTTGCGCTCAAATCACTCGATAGGATTATTCTTTTAAATACCATCAATTATTTTCGATTATGACTGATAGAAAAATTACTGCATATTCAAGCGAAGCCAGTGTCCGACTCGAACATTATGAAACGGTCCGTCGAACTTTGGACAATGTGGCATAGATAATTAGGCAGTTGTAAATAACGTGTAAATATTACCTTAAATCGGTATTTTCTCCAAATAGAAAACTTTAGTTAATCCGAACGAAGAAGAAAGAAAGATGCCGAAATTATTATTACGCATCGCATCGTTTGCGATGTCTCGTCAATGTAAGATGAAAATATTTTCTATGTTTTCACGCATTTTTAATTGTATTGCGCTGACTGTACCGAGTCTGAGTGAAAAATGACCTGTAAAATTCCGACGTTGTATGTTTTTTTATTATTGATTTGATTTTCGAGGATTTACGGAATAGTATTGAATTTCACAAAAAATTTCGGATCGTAAATTTTCGGATTAGGATGAAGACAAATGTGCCCTTCTGTTTTAAAAACAGTCATTTTTCACTCCGACTGCATGAGTCTAGCGTGTATATATGCATTCTTAAATAGCGAAATTAAAATAACTAATTGCTACGGTGTATAACATTAATCGATAGCAACGGTGGTCGCAATAAGAGTAAAAGATGACAAATTATTAATGTAACAATAGACAATGTAGATAATGCGCCCTACCTATAGATAATTATATATATACATTGTTATAATTATTATTATATTATTATTGGTAAACTATTGAATTATCATATTTCCAACGATAATTATTATCGTTGCTATTGAAATTCAAAACAAACAAGGGAAACGATCGCGAGAGAGAGAGAGAGAGAGAGAGAGAGAGAGAGAGAGTGAGAGAGGGAGAAAGATCATCTGCCAACGCATTTTCAAAACATTCGTCGAAGTGTGCGACTCGAAGTGTGCGATATTCAAAGGCTCTGCGATCGACGTCTTATCCGTGCGCAAGCGCGCGATGATTATTGTAATTACCGCATTATTACCGCAAGCCCACAAGTGTATAGTTTGTAAATTACGCGCGCTCGCGCGAAAAAGGGCGAAACCGCTGTGTTGATTGTTACGCGCGCCGATCGATCGCGTTATTTTTTTCCATACAGATATACATACATATACACACAGATACACGCATGCACATAACGGAAGAAGACAAAATTATACTGTCATTGTAACGCCGTGTAACGATGTACAACGCGCACGCGCCCGCCCCGCGCGGCTATTCACACGATGGGGAGGATAAAACGATAGTCGATTAAGGTAAGCAATGAATAATTATGTGATCGTTAGATACGGTTCTTATGTGTAATCGTATAAAGATTTGTTAAATATGTACTATTATTACGAAAAAAAAACAAACAAAGAATAAATGACGGGCGTCGATCTATAGGAAATAAGCGAAATGAGAACTTGTTGCTTGGTTTTATAATTATGCTTGACAAAAGCATTCGAAGAAATAAAAATTGTTGTGGTAGAATATTATTGTCTATTCAAGTGTTTTCTGTACCCAATCTCTCTCCCTCTCCTTTGACGAAACCCGATATCCTTTTTTCTTACGAGCCAATGAATTTCTTTTTAAACAGATCAGTTTCAAGTCCTATCTATTTTATTGGTAAACGCCTTAGTGAAAAAAATTAAATATTTTATTTGTATTCAATCCTAAAGTAAATCGTTTAAAGTAAAAGGCCTAAAAGTCAAAATTCTCTGGCTCGCATAAAGTTGTTTTTTTTTTTTTTTTTAGTTTTTTAAGTCGCAATTTTTGCAACAGTTAACTGGTACTCTAGCTTGCGTGGTTTCTGAACCATTGTTGAATGCTGCTGGTCGATTGTTTCAGTCTGAAGATCCAGGAAGATGCTTTCACTTCGTTCAGGGCTACCCAATGGCCCATCGCCTTCAAACTATCGATGTGCTTATCTCTGAAGCCATTGAACTATTGGGAAAATATCAAATTTTAATTCAACATTTATGAACAAGAAATAACATTAATGAGTATAATGAATATAAACATAGTTTAACCTCATTTAAATCGTGTTCCGTGAATAATAAACTTGTCGATGCTTCGACAAATGCCTTCATAGTCCAATATGATTTTGAGTACCTAAGATTTTGTTCCAGTTATTAAATTTGTATTAATTTTTTTACGATTTTTATTAGTTTTTGCGTGATTACCAGCTTTATTATTAAAAATTTTCTAAATTATGTACCTTTTCACTATTTCCTTCCAATTATCTTGCACGAATCTGCGAGCGGCTTGAGCAGCTGCCGGATTTTTAGCGTACGATTGAAGTATCACTTTAACATCGTTTTCTTCATATTTGCTAGTTTCGAGAATTTCATTAAGAACCCTGCAAACAAATTCAAAAGACTTTAATAAGAAACACTCCCCCATTTTGTTGTAGGATCATCGAGATCATCGATTCGTTCTTTAAAAATCGAAATTACATTTTAATTAAATTTCTCCACTTCTACCTCCTGGAGGAAGCTTTGTAATAGTAAAAATTTAGCGGAGTAGTAGTTAGTAGCGGAATATTTGCTTCAGCAATATAAATTCGAAAAAGCTAACGATAATCAATTTGATGTTTGATTTCCCTCACGTCATATTAATAAATTCGGTAGCTCAATATACCCATCTTCACCCATACACTCATTCAAAATCCGTACCTCCAACGTCCCTATCCCATCATCCCATTTTTCTCTCCCCATCTCGCTATACTTATTCACCACCTCCCGCTAAGTGCATAGCATTAGCTTCGCATACACACACACGTGCGCGCGCCAGGACTAAAGAAAACATCGGATAAAAGATTCAGGCGCTAAGAGGCGAACGCTCACGTGTTTGTGGATGTATATGCATACATACACACACACACTTACTTCTGTAAGATCCAAGGGGTCTGGAAGCATCCAAGAGCTGAGAGTAGTCGATCGCGCTCGTCACGGTCGCTCGTCTCCTCGGACTTCTGCAGCAGGTAGGTGAGCTCCTCGCGGCCGCCTCGCTGCGCACCCACGCAGTAGACCGTCTCGCGCACGTGCTTCACCAACCTGCGGGGGGCAAGAGAAAAACTTTTACGATTTATAGCTCGAACCACTTACTTTTTGCTTTTCTCTTTCGCGGCCAAAGTAAGTCGTGCGTTGACTTTCTGCTCGTGAATTATATTCTTTCGCGAGTCTTTGTGTTATAAGAGCAGAGGACCAAGTATGTATATATAACTTGTTCAGAGGAGGAAGTGATGCCTCCTAATTCAAATTCCTTACGTGTTCTCGGCCTTGTTCCTAAATATCTCCTCCCACTTGGTCCTGGCCCAGCTCGTGCACTTCTGATGCTCGAACAAACAGGCTAATTGGATTGCCAGCATCACCAGCGGCGATCCCTCATCGATCTTCGGCTCCATCTCGTCAAACAGCGTCGACACGACTTTTCGCATGAACTCCTGTAACGTCGTATGCCGCATGGATAAGAAGATGTATTAAGTCGTCGACGCGCTTGTATAAGGCATTGATAGAATGGATTAATCAACTTTGGGATGAAAGAAATTACGCGTAATGCTCATTGTGGCTTCTGAATTTATTATTTTCACTCGTAAGATATTTTATATCCCGAAGTCTATCAGAAATAACATCTTTATTATAGCACTTAGCAAGTACAAGTTGCTGAGTGTAAATCCTGTCGTAAATTAATTTTTCCTAATAAAATAAAATAAATGAAACAAACCATAGATTCTATTCGTTATATGGCAAATACCAATGCAACGTCGCATTTTGAATAACAATAAACAATTTAAATTGTGCTTCCAAACTCATCCGAACTCATGCATCCACAACGGCATCACTCACCTGAAAACTGGAATACGCCGCCGTCTCGTACAGGGCAAAATCCAGCTGAGCCGCGTGGCGAGCAAAGGCTCGCCAGGGCGCGTACACGCGCTCACTCGGACCGAGGTAGGCGAGCAGCTCGAGAGCTGTCTCGTATTTGACACCACCCTGGCGCGCTAGACTGAGGGCGTCATCGATTAGGGCGGCGCGCTGCAGCGGTGGAAAGTCACCGTGCCGTTCCTTCAGCGCCGCGCTCAGGGACTTCCATGTCGCGTCGTCGTAGTTCA